>JAPWTK010001587.1:0-18341 GCA_029963805.1 Aromia moschata
CAGTATATCAATTTTAGTTGACAATAATTCGATTAAATTTTCATGCAGTTCATTTATTTAATGGAACTGAAAATTAAGTTTAAAACTGTTCATATTTGCGTGACTGTTGGCTATAAACAACTAATTTATTGTTATTTTGGTTAACCGTAATATGCAAATAGGTAATTCATAATAAAATTGCAGCACTAGTAACGTTAATTATATAAACAGTGATGTAAGGAGTATAATAACAATATTCTTGTGGCATGGGCTTTAAAATGATCTTATGTATAGCCACAAATTAAAAAACTAATACAAATTTTTAAAAACAGTTCGTGATTTATTGATTAGGTTGTCGGAAAAGTGATGACGTATTTTTGAATTAGATGGTATTACACGTATTTTTACACGGGAAATGTCATCACGATCGGCTCGAATGCTACACTATTTGACAGCTGACAGTTAAAACTTCCTTTAAGAAAAAAAAAGTAAACGATTTTGTCGCGTCGTTTGGTTTTTACATCAAGTTGAAAATGGAAGATCAAACCGTGCATTTTCGGAATATTTTTGTTTTTTTTTATTCCCGCAAAAGGAAGAACGCAAGGCAGGCCTGTGAAAAATTGCGTAAAGTTTACGATAACAATGCCCTACAAGAGCTCCAGTGCCAGAGATGCTTCACCAAATTCAGTGCTGGTGACTTTGATGTCACCAATGCTCCTCGCTCCGGAAGGCATATGGAAGCTGATGACGACCAAATAAAGGCACTTATCGAAGCAGACCCACATTCGACCACTCACGATATTGCGGAAGTACTAAACCTTTTTTTGGCACGGGCTTCGCGCACACCTTTCTCATTCCTAAAGACTCCGACACAACTTCGTGAACAATGGTTTTCGTAATGTCTAATGTTTTGGAAATTAAACGGACACTTAGACGACGGTCAGTGTTCAACAAGTCACGCAGACGTTTCACATTGTCGTCGAAACTGGAGGTTGATGGCCGTCCAGCGCGGTTCTCGTCGTTATCTTCCCGACCTTCTGCGAAGGCCTTTTGCCACCGGAAAATTTGCCTGTCCGAAAGACAATCGACGCCGAAAGCCTTCTTCAACATTGTAATGGTTTCCGCAGCACTCTTCTCCAGTTTCACACAAAATTTGATCGCCATCCGTTGCTCAAGCGAACGTTGCATTTTTTCTTGCACCGGGTCACTGTAACGACTCTCAAAGAACGAGTGATGCGACCGCTATGGACCGCGATGGACCGGTAGCCAACTGACGCTTGTTGAATCTTGTTGCCAGATCCCCCCCCCCCCCCCCCCCCCCCCACAATCCCAGCACATAAAGCACGGGCTGGCGCGTACAGTCTCGGGGAAAAAATTAACTGACATTACTTTCCGGACAAACCCTGTATATACAGAATGTGTCGAGCATGGCTTGATATATGAACTTTATATTAACTCGCATACATGTGTTTAGTACATTTTTCATTCCTGAAGTAGGTTGTCATTTTTTTTGGCATTTCTTTTATAGAATAGGCGGGTATGAAAATTCCATTTTTTTAACTTTGTTACAATGACATGTCATGCAAAAACATTAATCAGGGAAATATACATTAACATTACCATTCATAATGTGATAGGCTACCTAATATTAAAGACAAACATTGGTCTAAATCAAGATAAAAGACGTTTATTCAGCTACATATATAAAAATATGTTTGCAATAAATCTCTTACATGCCTCTTAGCTCAGTAATTAATCGTCTTGATAAGAAAATGAAAAATGAGCTTTAAGTAAATTAGAGCCCCGATGACAGAAAAGGAGTTACTAGAAAAAAAAAAAGACAGGATGACTAATTACTATATTTGGTTACATTGAATGGAGTTACATCTCAAAAGCAAATCGTGCGTGGATACACTAGGGTTCGTTTAAAATATCGGATACTTTTTCCTTGAATTAATCCAAGAATTATTTTATTAGTCAAAAGTGTCCTGGTACATTTTCATTTAAAAAAAATTCTTCTCATGTATTCAGACTTCTTCAGAACATAATTAGTGAACAGTGGAACTACTTGTTGTCGCTCAATCTGACAAAATTTAAATTTTACCTCAATTCTTTAGTCTTTAACAGAAAAGTTTTGTGAAAATTATAAAAATTACGAATTTCATTTATCTGTAGGTCACAAAATATTCAATTTAGATACCAAGTATGCAATTTCGTTAAATAAACTCCTCAAAGAGTATCGGAAAATGTGAAAATATACAGTATATATTTTTATTTAACAACAAATTAACTTTGATACGTCACCGTTTTTGGAACACTCTGCATAGGTGTCTCTAGTTAAGTAATTAATTTTTGACAATAATTTTCACGTTTAAAATGTCATATTAATATCTCTAGTAACATATTAGATAGGTACATTTACATTTACGTAGTTCCACACTAATATGCAACATTTTTTGAGTGAAATAAGAAAATACAGATTTCTCAGACAAGTTCCGAATTTAAATCCGTTAGAAAAATACAAGAGAGGTCTTATAAAAAATAGTTTCTTTGTCAGAAGAGGATGTCTTAGGCCTCGTATGGATGCCTACTATGTAATAGATGTGCAGTGTTGTTGCTATCAATGACTTTCTTCGTTTTCATTAATTAACTATCCAAGACCAATCATTCACATAAAAATCAGTCGGCATAAAGCAATCTCCAAATGCCTCCAAATACCTATAGTTCCAAGCCAATAGTCTATTATATAACTCATTTGTGAGTAACCGATGGAAAACATTATTTTCTCTGTTTGTTTTCTAATATACAAAAGGGCTTTTGTAACTCAGTGCAAAGCGAGGATTAAAATAGATCAATAATATCTTTAAAATACAACCGGTAGACAATACATAGCCGGTGCGAAAAGAAGACAATGGGACAATAACGTTGGTATTCTGCAACCTGGAATATTTTAATGAGAAAACCTAAAACGAACACTTACATAACCACTTCAAACCACCACTTTGTTATTGAAACTATGTAAGTAAAAATATACGATGGAAACAAATACTAAATAGGAGTGTACTATTTCTTTATTATTAAAATAACGCAAAAAATACGCGATCCACACTAGTATATCTAAGAAAATCAAATATTATCTAAGAATATGAGTTGTTCCCACACAATAATGTTTAACGCTGCAACATTGTGTAGAATTCGACGCAACCCATTGAAAGTTTTAAGTTAGGATACTGTTAATGATAAATTCTGGAAAACATGGAACATCTCCAATCCCTATTTATCCAATCCAATCCTCCAAACCCAATTTTAAAAACAAATATTGTCACACAAATAAAAAAAGCTAAAATCCCGTAGATACATTTTTTTTCTTATTTATGTTATTTTCTTTTTCAAAATTGTTAACTGGTGGGAATATGTCGAATATTTAAAAAAAATACTTTGTTGTATTAACACATTTCTGCAAAAAAGACGCTTTTTGTTTTTTTTTTGAACCCTAATAGATGATTCCGAAGGTTTTTGACATGCTGAACACAATACCGTTGTCCGATTTACCCTATACTGTCACAATTTTCAGAAAACCTAACCTAAAACTGCAAAAAAGGCATTTTTTGTTAAAAACGCCTTTTGTTAAAAAAATAATATAAAGGCCTATGTTGAGGTCTTTATAGTTCGGCAACGAAACGTGATTGGGTAAAATGGACTCGACCATCGTATTCAGTAAATAAATTTTTCGGAAACGTAGTAAAGAATTCAAAATTAAATAGATTAATCCAAAAAGCTTTTGACCTGATAAACACGATGCCGATACTTGTTTTTATCGAAGTTAGAATTATGAAAAAACATAACTTTAAATTGATATGAAGAAAGTCTTATCATATTTATTGGGTAATATTAGGTGTCATTGCCATTGTCTAGCTTAATCAAATACATTATTTTTTTTTGAAAACATTTTTGAATAAATAAATAAAACATAACCGTAAAATGCATCAAACGCTATATTCGTAATACTCAGCTTCAATCACTCAAAGATATAATTAATAACTATCATATTCGATAGATTTTGACGTACTAAACACATCGGCGTTAACTGTTTTATTCAACTAAAATCAGGATATTGACAAAACATAAAACATTGGTTTCAACGCGCTAAACATCATGCAGTTACTGTTTTTACTCGATCAGAACAAGATTTTGAAAAAATAAAACCATAATTATGATTTATCAAAGGGATAAAACATAAAACTTACACATAGAGACTTTTTAGGCAAAATTTAAAGTTCAATATTTTTTAACAGGAATGCAAACTTTTGAACGCGGCTTGCAAATTTTAGAAGCTAGTTTTTTCGGATTAAGTTGCATGACGTATATTTATCGTAGGACCATAGGTTTATTATATACGGGGTGATCAATGAAGTCATGCAAAAAATCAAAGTTTGTATGAGTGAAATTTCCGCAAAAAATTTTTTTGGTCGTTGCAATATGGTTCGTTACTGAAGGTAACATCAATATCTCTAGACGTATTTGTCAGTTTTTGGATTAAGACCTTAGGCTTTGTACACACTACTCAATATAAAATTTGGGTAGCAAAATTTTTTAAAATGCTATAACTTGACATTGTTGACGGTTCTTGATGATTTTTGCGGATTTGGAATCTTTATTTCACGTATATTTTCTCTGGTCTAAGCATTTTATTTGAGGGTTGAAATTTACACATTATACCGGGTCGATAATAAACAAAAACGTAGGGTACGACGCGCTCTAAGGTTTGGCATTATTTAAGTTTTTGTAAAAATAAATTCTCACCTCAAGTTGTTTTTATTTATCTTTCTTCTCACTGTTCTGTCCGAAACTAACACCCCAGTTTGTTGTCTCAAAGAATCATTCAGCTTTACAGAGTTCTTTGTCCACCCCCATGCCCATAATTATGATCGGGTCTAATTTCTACGCGACCGTCAATTCATAGTAGGCATTGGAAAAACAAATTTGTTGCTATAGAATTAAAAACTGTTAACATTATTCTAGAAATAATCTGACATATTTCAATGTTATAATTTTGTAAATTTTAATTAATATGAGGCATTTAACCACGGCAGAAAGGGAAAATTGCATTCGACTTCTTAACGAAGGAATGTCAAAAGAGCAAATTGCGCACATTTAGAATGTCAGCCGAAAGGCAATTTATAATTTGAAGCGCCGCGTCGAAACTACTGGTGATCATAATTATGGGCATGGGGTGGACATACAAAAAAAATAAACCAAAGAACCGAAAGAATTTTAATGAGAGAAACTATGCAGAATAGAACAAAGAACTCTAGAAAACTAAATGACTCTTTAAGGCAACAAACTGGAGTGAGAGTTTTGGACAGAACAGAGAAGAACATTAAATAAAAACAACTTGAGGTGAGAATTTATATTTACAAAAACTTAAATAATGGCAAACCTTAGACGCGTCGCACCCTACGTTTTTGTTTATTATCGACCCGGTATAATGTGTAAATTTCAACCCTCAAATAAAATGCTTAGACCAGAGAAAATATACCTGAAATAAAGATTCCAAATCCGCAAAAATCATCAAGAACCGTCAATTCAATGTCAAGTTATAGCATTTTAAAAATTTTGCTACCCAAATTTTATGTTGAGTAGTGTGTACAAAGCCTAAGGGCCTTAATCCAAAAAACTGACAAAAACGTCTAGAGATATTGATGTTACCTTAGTAACAAACCCTATTGCAACGACCAAAAAATTTTTTGGCGGAAATTTCACTCATACAAACTTTTGATTTTTAACATAGACTCATTGATCACCCCGTATATAATAAACCTATGGTCCTACGATAAATATACGTCATGCAGCTTAATCCGAAACAAAACTAGCTCTTAAAATTTGCAAGCCGCGTTCAAAATGTGCATTCCTGTTAAAAATATTGTACTTTAAATTTTGCCTAAAAGTCCTATGTGTAAGTTCGAGTGGCCAGCAGCTTAGATAAAAATACTTTTATCTATTTTCTGTTCTGTTCGGTTCTACTATCAACAATAAAACGCGTATAATATATATTTTTCTATCAGGGATGCGTCAGAAAGAATGGGACAAGACTAAACTGGATATACTAGACACCAAAATATTATGATTGAGCTCAACATGCCTTATACCAATGTCTTGTGTTCAAAGAGAATTACTAGAGGGCACTAGTTTCACCGTATTATTTTGGTAAATTAAAACATATTTTTTATCTGTTGAGCCACGCGTAAAATAAGTCGAAAATCTAAAAAAACGCTCAATTCTACAGAGAAAAGGTACTCCTGTTTAGGTCGTCGGTTTTTAAGTTAATTGCATTTAAAAGGTTCAATGTATTTTTGTTGATTTAAACTTTGAACACGCTGTACCTATCTCTTAAACCAACAACATTGTTATAAGGCATTAGAGCTCAATCTAAATAATTTATTGATATGTAAATTTGACAAATGATGACACAAGCCTGCTTAGAGAAAATATGTAATACCAGCGTCTGAAAAAAAATCAACACAATACATTGAACCTTTTAAATGCAAGTAACTTAAAAACTGATAGATTTAGACGACCTAAACAAGAGTACCTTTTCTATGGATCATGGAAATGATAAAATTTTTGTTTCTTCGTACAGGTGACCGAGAAATCCGTTGCGGAGTCCTACTTGGATTCCCCCTGTGTGCTTTACTTTCGAGGGAAAATATTTACATTACAAACATGCAAAACCCTCTCAAGTTACTCGTTTTGTGGCATATTAAATTGAATACGTGCCTCAAAACTCGGACGCTATATGAAAAACAAATATTTTGCTGAAATATAAAACGACTTCCGATAAAAGCCAAAGCGATTATACAAAAAAAATAGTCTGCCTGCTCTAAGGGCGATTGACAGAATCATTGGTATATTTTTTAAAACATTTTTAATTTTTTCAATATTTTTATTTTGATAATTTTCTAAAGGTGATTTTACAGGAGGTCTTCCAGATAAACTTTTCGATTAGGGCCCTTACTGCACAATTATTGGTACAGACAAGACGAACCTAAAGCATATTTTTAAATTCTTACCACAATAACGAAATGACGTTTAGAATTTAAGATGTGGTGTGTGTCTTTTATTGACATCTTGGGGCAAATTTGTTATTTTCCTTCTAGTCCAGGAAAGTCCAGGAAAGTCTAGAAAGGAAGAGTCCTGAATAAGGTTTATCGGCGCGATATTTAAGTTAAAAATAGTAGAAATTGATTGTGTATGTTTTGGATAAAATCGGTAGTATGTAGGAACCTTGGTAAAAAAATCGATAAAAGCGCCGAAAACCGTTTTTTTTGCGGATTAAGGGACGAAAATTTTTTTTCGTAAAACAAAAAATTGCACGTTGTAGCGCTTGAAAAAAACGAAAAATATGAGTTTTTTGTGATCAAAATCGGTTCAGAAGTTTTTGCACAAAAAAAAAACTGATGAAAAATGCCCATTTTTGGAAATCGAATTACAAAGGTTCTAATGGTCGCAGAAACTTCTGCTTAAATTGTAGCTTTTGGTCGTGCCCATCTTTTGCATGAAAAAATTTCATGCAAAAATAACAAGAACTTTTTGCATAAATCGAAAAAAAACTAAAAAAAATGCCGTTTCGAAAAACGGCTTGAACAAGGTGAAAAATGGTCGTAGAACATTTTTCCTGAGCTTAAATTACTCGTCATTAAATTCCCTACAAATCCATTATTCTGACTTGTGGGAGAGGTTCGTTCAATCGGCTGAAAAACGCGTTTGAAAATCAAGCGTCGCGTTGCTTCGAGCGCTCGTGTAAGTGAGTGAAGGGGAAGTGGACGCGTGGGGAAGCCTCTCCCGCCGCAGACTTCTGTCAGCGCGTCTGCGGCGGAGGCTTCTCCCACCATGTAGCTGGTCGGTTACAGCCGTTTGAGTGTTTTCTATGGTCCCAAAATAACGTCCCTTGAGGTGATTTTTTCAATCTTAGGAAGAGAAAAAAGGACATAAGGAGTCAGGCCAATAAAGAGGCTGAGAAGCCACAGGAATTTTTACGGGATAAAAACTCGTTTACTCAAATGGCTGTGACAAGGCGCATTGTCGTGATGCAACATCTAGTTGTTCTTGATGTTTGGTCTCACACACTTTTTCGAAGTTTTTCAAGAACCTCTCTGTAAAAAGTGTTGAAATAATATTTGGCCTGGAGGCACAAGCTCTTTGTGGACAATTCCTTGGCTATCAAAAAAGCAAATCAGAATGCATTTGATCTTCGACTTGCTCATTCTTGCTTTTTTGAGTCTTGGAAAGCCTGAAGTGTGCCATTCCATGCTTTGGCGCTTAGTTTCCGAGTCGTACTCAAACACCTAAGTCCCGTCATCAGTAATGACATGTTTCATAAAATGGGGATCATTTTCAATCAATTCCAAAAAGTTAAAACATCTTTTTCGCCTGATGTCCTTTTGTTCCTGCGAAAGGTTTTTTGGAACATTTTTGCGCAGATTTTTCTCATCCCCAATTTGTTAGTCAAAATCTGCTGAACAATAGTGGGATTCAAATTTAACTCTTATATCTACATTTTCATCGGTTCTTGAAGATGAAGGCCTTCCGCTGCGTGGTTCATCTTCAATCAACTCTCTTCCTTCTGAGAATGCCTTAAACCACCGAAAAACCCTGATCCTTTCCGTCCCTTCTCCGCAGTGTTGCTAGATCGGGCGCTAAGTTGCCAGTCTCATTTCTTTATTTACACACCTCGTATTATTAGATGATAATAACATTATCATAGTTAACGAAATATTTTAGTTCAATCCGTTTTTATAACAGTATATGTAGATAGCAAAACACTTTTCATGCAAAAAATTTATGTAGCACTTCGCATTAACATTTGTACTATGTCCTGCTCCTTCTTTAATTCCTGAAGATTTCCTCGTGATCCACTTAAACTAGTAGCTGTTGCTTAAAATTTACATTTTAAAATCAATTTTTTGTATAATACGCTTAGCATCTGACTGAAAATTCTAAGCTTGTGCAAATCTATCTTCTTATTTTATTATATGGGGGTTTATAAAATTGGAGGAAAGTAAATCCTTTCAAGTGCAAGGATTCGTATAATGTATTTTCTTTTTAGAATTCTTTTAGGACGGCATCCTCGAGATAACTTAACTCAAACCGTATGGATCTGTATTCTTATTATTATTACAGTAACAAATGAGGGCAGAGTCAAGCATATTCTGTTCAAAATACATTACCTAACATTTATCATAATCAGTAAAAAGAAAATATGTATCTAAAAAAATAAAAAAACAAAAAAAATAGGACGCAGAAAAAATATACTAATATACTATATATAAGTTTTTGAAATATTCAGTGACACATATCACAGGAAAATAAAAATGATGTAATGCACACCTACATTTTTTACACAAAGGTTTTAAACAAATTCTAATGAAGTTAAATAACAAATTTTAATCCTTAAACTGTGCCACATTGACAGCCTGACAGCGCGTAAGACACTCAAGAAAATCTTGATGAATTATCAATAATTGCTTTTTGGTTCTTAAGAGTCCCGCAAAAAATATCTAGGGGTGTCAGATCTGGCTATCGGGCTGTCCCCTCAATTCTTCCCGTTATTCATATCCAACGATGCGTGGGAAAAGTTCATCTAAGTAGGCTCAGATAGAGGCTGCATAATCAAGAGGAGAGTTATATCTTACTGAAACAATAACTTAGTTCTTGCCGTATTGGATTCATCTAGATCTGGATAGAACGTTATCAGTGCACGGGTGAAGTCGTGATGATTAAAATCTAAATACCTTGCACTATTTAGGATCTTGTCAGGGAAAGAAGGACCAAGGATTCTACAGTTAACTATGCCACACCTAACAATAACTTATTGAGATTATGGAGTGGGTACTGGAACCTTCGGCATAGAAACAAAAAACTGGACGTTTTCGTGGAAAACGTCCAGTTTTTTTTTTTAGATTACTTATTGTAGTTATCGGTTGCGTCCATAAAATATAAATTGACAAAGGATATTTTGGATGTTGGACAAATAACGAACCACTAATTTCCTGCCGATGTTTCGTCCAATTTACTTAGACTTTCTCAAGGGGCTACAATTGTATAAGAACATTTTTAAAAAGATTAATGGAGACAGTTACAGTTATAAAATTATTACTAAACATTATCTCAATTAGTATTTTTTTATATAAAGGTATTGATTTTTGCAAATGCTAAGGTCTTAGATGTGGAAAAAATACAGAAAAAGGATTATTTCTGAAATGCTCTACATAAACAAACATCAAACCAAGGTAGTGAATCATATAGAACTGATGTCCAAAATTTAAGCACTGTTTACAATAATTTGTTAGAAATGTCCTAATTAACAATAAGAATTAAACAATGTTATTTGATGGTATCACTGCTATCGTTATATACAGTTTTTCTTGAGTAAAACACAACATACATACATATTTCCAATTGCTCTATCTCTATAAGAACAAAAAATATTTTTACAATTTAAAATATAAAGTTGTGAGTGGTCGAGACAGATGGCGGTTATTCTATTCGGTATTAATTACACTCGAACCCCTCTTAATTCACATCATCTCTTATATCACCACGTTTCCCCCTATTATGTCGCGAAACCGTCCCGGTTAAGTCGCCGCCTGTAAAAATTTTAGAACTACGTTTGGAAATTGGATTCTCGCATGAATACAATTTTTATTGAACAAAAAATGATTGTGTAATACATTAAATATGGACGCCTAACCTTTAAAATAGGTTACGTGTTATTTAAAAATATTTAACCTTTAAAATATTCATTCAAGTGGAAAATTGAACTTTGTCACGCACGACTGGGTATACTTACGTTTATTTTTTTTGTTCAGTTGGCTCATTTTTCGTTATAACAAGTGCTGTGGTATATCTCTAAATATTTCTTTTTGCAGCTAAAACACGAAAAAGTTGACGTTATGATCGCGACTTAAGCGAGACTAAATTTCACTACTTAAGCGAGGTGATGATGTGGATTTGGTGAATTAAGAGGGGTTCGAGTGTATTGTGAAAAAGGAACCATCCCCATTTAAAGTGCATCGAGCCTAGGCAATTATTCGTTTATTGTGGTTATACAAACAAAAGATATAAATATCACATTATTAAGCTATTAAATCACATGTACCTGCAGGTAATATTTAATTTTTACTTCTAGCAAAACAAATTTTAACAATTTTTTTTTTTTCTTAATTTATATCAAGCTGTAATTTTTATAGTATTTTAATCTGTTAACATTTCTATAGACACGTACACATCTACATTGTATTCTAGGTAGAGAAAAAGATCTAACTTTCGAATGACACAGACCGTTATATAAAAAAGCACTAATTGAGGTAATGTTTAGGATGTAATAATTTTATAACTGTAACTGTCTCCTAGATTTTTAAAAACGTTCTTATACAAAATTGTAGCCTTGAGGAAGTCTGAGTAAATTGGACGAAACGTCGGCAGAAAAGCTAGTGGTTCGTTATTTGTCCAACATCCCCAAAAAATCCTTTATCAATTCTGGAGTGTATTTTGTATTGGAGTCCATCCCCGTAATTATGTTTATCAGATTTTTATGAGCGTTTTGAATGCTGTCAGGCAGTCAACGGCGAATAGTTTCATGAAAATCGCAGTAAAAATCCAGTGAAGATCGCAGTTAATAATTTCTTATGTAGATTTTCCAAAAAGAAACCTGTAACTTTTTTTTATTGCCTGTAACTAGTTTCGGAACTCTTATAGTTCCATCTTCAGGTATATTACCATTTATAGAAATTATTAACATAAAAGTAAGTACAAAAAATTTGTTCAAGAAAATTTGTACTAGAAAAAGTATAAAAGGTGTGAAATTAATTGCAATTAGAGAAGTTACGGGTCAAAAACATTATCTTGATAAATCAATGATTTATAATTATAAGTTATCTACGATGAAATTAGTTATGGTTTGTGAATATTCTTTTTAATTCAGCAACAACTTTTGCCAAACGCAACTGTATATGGTAATTCCACAATTTTTCACTTACGCTGTTATTGATATCTTCAATATGTGAGCTTAAAAATGCATAAAAACTCTGTTCTAATTCATAACTGTTAAGAATATTTATTAGGCCTTTATCGTAACACATACAGCGCGCGTCAAAAAGTTCCGGGACAGCTGGATAACTCGAGAAATACGCCTCGTAGGAAATATGACCTTCACAAAAGTTGTAGAGTTTTCCTGGCAATTCAATTGACACAACTTTGAAGGTTATGTCAGGTCAAGTCCGTTTTATCAAATAGGACCCCCTATTTTTGACATCGGAAATGAAAAGAGCGGAAAATTTTACAATCGCTCATGACCTTGACCAACTCGTGGGATTTGAGCTTCAAGGCATTCCAAGGTCGAATAAAATTGAGATATTAAAAGTTTAATAATACGTATCCCAGAGAAAAATGACATTCATAAAAATTGTAGGATTTTCCCTGACAATTCGATTGTGACCTTGAATTTGGTTATGGTCTAAGTACTCAATCAGTTTTTTTTGTGGGGTTACCTCAAAGGTAGGGTGTACAAAACCAAGCCCAAAATTTACAAGAATTACGACAACGCATACTAGACGAATGCGATGTCATCCCAGCTGAGTATTTCATGAACGCAATCAACAGCTTTTATAACCAATTGGCTTACTGTCAAGAGGTTAACAGAGCACCGTCTGATCACTTATTGTAATAATTCAAGACTGGTTTAAGTTTAGACGAGTCTTGCCTACGCCGGCTGTACAGTAAGAGTTTTGACTTATAGCTAGGTAGGTCTTTATTTTAGTCAACTTTCTTCCATGTGTAAGAAGAGAATAAGTTAAAAGACACCAGTAAGGACAGACAAAGACACTTAGATGCCACATGGTTTCACGCTTGTGCCCGTATTAGAAACCGGTATGAGACCTGCGCGTAATATAAAGTGGAGAGGGGTATTGCCTACACGCCTATCGCCATTGGAGTGGAACTCGGTACTTTTTTCGCAGCTATGGATGTGTACATCGACTTTGCTGTCTGAAACGAAATTCTTACGTAATTATGACTTTTACAATTATCCCATACACTTAAAAAAAGTGTACGAACATATTAGAATATATTTTCAGAGGTTTGTATTCCTTATCTAACCGGTCTGTAAGAAAATATAATTGAAGTTCTATAAAAAATAAAAAAAATAAAAATATAAATCAACCCGGTTATAAGATGAAAAAAGAAAAATGCCCATTGAATAATTGGTTCAAAAATGTGGCCTTTTGTGCTTCGCAAAAACCTAGTATATCGTAAAACTCGGTTCTTACGCGTTCAAAAGTGTTGTAAATATTCGGATAATACGTAATAGTACTAAAGAGTATTCGGATGAATTAACTAATACGTATTAATTTTCATACGTCTTTGCTTTTCTTGGCTTACGGAATACGGATAGGACCAATGGCGATGCCAAGGCACATGGCACGGCATCGCATCGTAATCCGTAGTAATTAAGTATTCCGCATTTCCCATACTATTACTTATTATGTTTACCTAGTCCGAGACTTAGTCGGATACGATATCCACGCTATCTTCCGGCATCAACAGCGTTCATAATAATTTCGATTCCGTATTGCGGTTGATAACTATTCAGTTAATACGTAATAGTTTTATATTCGAAATAGAACAGGAATTTTTAATAGTATTCTTACAACACTAGTTCCAACACTTCAGGAAATATTATTTAGGACTTGTACAATTCGCGTAATCATTTAAATTTCGTGGTCTTTCATGTTCATGTCCGTAAACAGTTTGTTTTATTTGTTAAATATTTGTTGGCATTTAAGGAACCGTTTATAAAAAATGGCCCAACGATGGAATCGCCTAAAATACCAACCCAAACATTTAACTTCTCGGGGATACTGCGTAGTGCGTACGCAAGGAATATCCAAGTGCTTATTTTCCGTAGACCAATGACGATATAATAATTCAATTCACACGTGCGCATTATAATTTACGGCGGGCGTCCCGCCTACATATTTTTATTGCTACCCTATCACGAAAGACAGAGAATAACGCTCATAGAAGTTTTAAATGACATATCAGTCTGGCAACTATGGATATAATATTTCTCTGTCAGTTCCCTTTATAAAAAAGTTTATTCTTTTCTATCTTTTAATGCTCGGCTTTGAAATCTTGGACTTTCCAACCCTGTATGTACAATGTACATACATAATCCTGATGTATCGACAGTTTTTCAATAAACAAAAACTTAATTTTTGGTCAAAATCCGCCATCACTGAATGCATACATTGTTATGGCGGCCACCAGAGTGGTCGAATTTATGTTCAATGAATCAATGACACAGCGCCGCTTTGTACTCAGAAACTCAAAAAAGCTGATCGTTATTGATTCGTACTCTTCCTTTATATTCCAATCGGATGTCGCACTATCACACATTCAGTAATGAATATGATACATAACTGCAATTATATTTTGATAATGAATTTGCATTCAGTATCTATTTGCGTTTTGTCGTGCACGGTGATATCGGGCTAATACGAGTAACCGATTGTTATTTATTAGGTGATATATTATAATGTTTACTCCAAGCGAAGAGGGGAATTTGAACAAAAGCTGCATAAAATAAAATACTGGATAGGTATGTAGTGAATGTTTACACGTGGTGATTTCAAAAACATGTTTAAAATATGTCGAAATTGTAAAATATTTTTTCATTCATCAATTAATACCGTTGTGTGAACAATTATATACCCCAACAATATTTATGCACGTAAGTATATTGCAACTTTACTTGGTTTAAATGAATGGATTAAATAACACGGATGGAACATGTATATGTTCTTTATAAAAAATGTCCAATCGCCAATCGCAATTTGGTGTTGTGTGTTTTAAAAATCGAAAATAAAATTGCATGTTTGACACCATGTATGTTAGTCACTATCAACTTTTGGACTAACGTAAGTTTTGTTAAATCGACATAATTTTTACTCAAAACATTTTCAGTTTGCTCACACATAAACTCAGTTACCGCATTTCTCATTAAATGGTAAGAAATAATACTCTTTACTCTTTAACCGTCACAAATTATCATTTATGTCTAGTTTCGTTAGTTATATCACCATCGTCAGAGTCTGATTTTTACGTTAGGAAAGAAAGTTTCATATGGTAAACAACCAACTGAATTACACATATTACAAACATACTTACACAACCGGAAACAATAAACATTATAATCTCTGAGTATACAGGGTTTGTCGAAAGTAATGGAAGTAAGCTTTGACAAAATGGTTTTATTGGTTCTATATGTACAAATCTTTAGAAACTTTCAAAATACATTCCTCCTGCGTCCACACATCGGTTCTTCCAGCGGGTCTTCCCACGCATCAAAAGCCGCACGGTAGTCGTTTTCCGTAATCGCTTTTAAAGCATCGGTGCAAGCCTTCTTAATGTTTTCCACCGACCCAAAATGCTGTCCTTTCATTGGGGTTTTGAGGCGCGGAAACAGAAAAAGTCTGGGGGGGGGGGGGGCACATCGGGGCTGTAGGGAGCCTGGGGAACAACGGTGATGCCTGCCTTGACGAGGTAATCGGCCACGAGGAAGCAGGTGTGCGAAGGCGCATTGTCGTGGTGAAGCTTCCAGGGTTTGCGAGATGTCTGGGCGGACGCGATTCCCTGCGTTTCAGCCGCTTCAGCACCTCGACGTAAAATTTTCCGGTTACGGTTGTCCCCTGCGGAACGAACTCTTGATGGACCAATCCCCGGCAATCAAAAAAGACAATCAGCGTGGCTTGATCACTGACCTGGACATCCTGGCCTTTTGGGGCGAGGGGAGTTCGACGTGTGCCATTCCGCACTTTGCCTCTTCGTCTCCGGATCGTATTCAAAGACCCAACTTTCGTCCCCGGTAATGACATCATCAAGGAAAGCGGGGTTGTCTTCAAAGGGTCTCCAAAAGTTCTTGGCTGGTTTCGACGCGCCTCGCTTTTGACGTCCGTTAGCACTTTTGGACGAGCTTCGCGCACACCTTCCTCATTCCTAAAGACTCCGACACAATTTCGTGAACAATGGTTTTCGTAATGTCTAATGTTTCGGAAAGTAAACGGACATTAGACGACGGTCAGTGTTCAACAAGTCACGCACACGTTTGACGTTGTCGTGGGAACTGGAGGTTGATAGCCGTCCAACGCGGTTCTCGTCGTTGACATCTTCCCGACGGCCCTGTTCCACCGGAAAATTTGCCTGCCCGAAAGACAATCGACGCCGAAAGCCTTCTTCAACATTGGAATGGTTCCGCAGCACTCTTCTCTGGACTGCAACGACATCGATTGAGATGTTCGTTGGGTTGAAGTGTGATCCATGCATAGTAGCAACAGCGGAGAGTCATGACAGTTGCGGTACAAATAGGTATTGAAAGATCTGGAGTACAGAAGAAAATATTGCTTCTCAGTTACACGTACAGAACAGTATCCTCAAAAACCATAGATATGAGAACACTGCAAGTGTAATAGAAACTGCATTGTTGCCACTGCACTGCACTGGAAACTAGCACGAGAAAAAAAAAACCTAATAAACCAATGAGTTTTATTCAAAGTGGAACATTGCTACTTGAAAATTAATTTCTTTTTGACCACTGATTAACAAAACAATGGAAATGTGTTATTAGATCTTACCTGATTTATGAGAACCTTATATCGACTATATATTTATACTAAAATATGATGGAAAATTTAACGATATGAGAACATAAAATTCTGTCTGAATCTTCTATTGATGTGACATTTATAATTCAATTTTAAAATGAATTGTGATGAGTTAGGCATATAATAAAATAAATCAAATATCTTTTACCTTCAGGCAATAAATAATAATTTAATACGGTATTTCGTTCATTATGGTTTCTTGATGTGATTTCTCATGAGTATTAGGGTTTCGAATTCAGAATGTTACAGTTATTGCATAAATTTGATAAATAAATGTGCAAAAAAGGATATTCAGTCTGAATGTTTGGGTTTTGTTCAAACTCCTTACAAGTCTGTAATCAATCGAGGTAAAAATCTCGCTACCTGTACATTGTAATCTGCACAATCTAATCTCAAAGCCTTATAAACCAAGTAAGCTATACAAAAATGTTTCCAAATAAAAAATTTAACTACTAAAAAACCCTACAAAACCAATCAAGAAATTTGCAAATCGGTTAATTTGTTTATCTGCAAAATTCAAAAAACCATCAAAATGGCCCCTTATTTCAAGTGTTTATAACTAATTATAAAGTAAGCCTTGTGACTTTAAAAGTATTGGAAAATGTAGGTATCGGTGTACTTAAAAAACACTGAAAATTCAAATCGATTTTTTAAGTTTTTGCAAAAAGTAAATTAGTTTATTAAAAAGGTGCTTTCGTAAAGAGTCCTTAATTGTTTTATAAACCTCATAGAGTAACGATTCAAAACGGATTCTCTTCTGGAGGAGTTGGACTGTCAAGTACATCGAAAAATTAATTGAATTTCACAAATTCGAAATGGTTTAATGGTAATGGTGGTGACAATCGTTGAATAATATTATTATATATAAAATAAGTCGCTTGGACTAACTTGATTCAAGTTGTGAGTTTCCCAAAGTCATTATTTTCACGAACTATATCAAATCAAAAAAAAAAACAAATATCATTCTACGAGTATAGTTTCGGAGACAATCTGATTTTTTTCGGGCCTGTTTTTGAAACGACCGAAAGAAAATCTGCGTGCAAGGAGAACCACACTGCTACCTCTGCCGTGACGTCATCAATCATGCATCCACGCGCATACAAAATAACGATACACATTAATATAATGCCGTAAACAGAAACCGACTACCACATACTTTCGAAATTCTTGCGCAATACGGGCAAGATTCGATCTTATTTCTGTGTTACTTCAAAAAACAATCAAAAAATTGAATAAGTTATGAGTCAGAAAAGGAAAAAAAACTCGGCTCCCAAGTTACTTGGAATATTCATTTTTTAATTCGCAGAAAAATCGTAGCTGTAAAATGATTCTAGTCTCAACATTGTACGATAAAAAACGAACGAGATATTTCAATTGTTTATAACTTTAAAACGGACGTACTTTTCAATGTCAATTTTAAACAATTAAATGTGGAAATTTTTCACCGTTTTTAATTACACCGAAACTCTACATTTCCAATACACTTAAAGTCACAAGGCTTACTTTATAATTGGTTATAAACAATTGAAATAAGGGGCCATTTTGACGGTTTTTCATTTTACAGATAAACAAATTAACCGATTTGCAAATTTCTTGATGGGTTTTGTAGGGTTTTTACTAGTTACATTTTTTATCTGAAACATT
>JAPWTK010001588.1:0-18320 GCA_029963805.1 Aromia moschata
TATCAATAATACGGGTGATTTTTATTAAAGCTAGTGCCCAGTTAAAATCCACCAAACGATCGGATGGATGTACAAAAATATTTTTGATATTTGAAGAGAACGTTATTTTCAATAAATTAACGCTCATTTTACACTAAGCTAATTCACATTTATCTAATTCTCTTTTTGGGGTATTATATGTATGAGAAGCTTGTTGAAGTATATGCTAAGAATTAGTTAATATTCGTTAAGTAAACTAGTTTTTTAAATAATAAGTGGCCCAATACTTTTACTATTGGTTAAAATAATTAAAATGTTCAATTAGTTGTTTAACCATACAAAAAATGTATTTCTTGATCCTGATTAGATTAACCAAAGTTTAATTGTGAGCTGGGTCCTTTACCAAACTTAACTGTACCAGAAATAGTGATGAAGGTTTGTTTTAACTCAATTGTTTACTATTTTACCATACAATTGACTATGGATTGCTAAAGTTTTAATGTTGTTATCAATACAGAATTAAATTGTTTCATATATTATAAATTTGTTTATACATGGAGCCGGACTTTCACGACTTATTTGCTGACAGAGACAAAGAAATTATCGATCTTTTTAGCAACTACAGCACTTGCACTACAGTGGTGGCTGGTGGAAATTGAAAATCTCGTATTTTCGTAAGGAAGTATGAGGTTCAGATTATATTTTAGGCGTGACCTAAGTGGAAGGCTGTAACAGCAAAAAAACATCAAGATGAAAAATTAAAAATATGTGTACTCTCCCAATTAGACACGGTTTGGAAACTATTTTCGTGCTTTTTGGGTAAAATTTTCATTTTGGTTAGACACAGCTATCGTATTATCCCAAAAATAATTTGCTGGAGTGAAATAACAATCAAAATTACCATAACTTTTACTTGGTGTTTATGAAAAATATATATATATATATATATATTTCGCAAAGCTGTTCCAAGCTGTTCTTCTGGTGGAGCACACATTTGAAATTTTACTGCAGCTTTTTTACCCAAGCCAAGTAATCACACCCTAAAATATGATATGGGTCTCATGGTCGGTTATGAAAATACGAGAACCTCAAATTCCACCAGCCTCCACTTCTGCATTATAAGGGAATGTCCTGTTCATATTGAGGGAATGGAACGATTACTTAATTTTATCGTTTCAGATTCTCCAAAAAATGTCACAACAATATTCAATGAGAAGAAATAAAAATCCTCATTTCTGTTGTTATTTCCTATAATAACAAAAATTCTTATGTAAAATATATCATAAGTATCGTACAGGAAAATGACAGTGATTTCGTCAGTTAGATGTTGTATAAAGTGGGTGTTTTTATACGAGATTCTCTTAACCTTAATAGATCAGATGTATAAAAACACCTTAAATTCGTCCGAAAATGAGTATTAAATCACATTTTTGAAGTTAAAATCGCCAAGTCAATTACCAAATAATTGCCGCCATGTTCATACTAAATGTATAAAATATGATTTAAACCAGATCACATTTAATAATAGATAAATGGCTAATCGTGCTGTAATTTTTGTACAATTACACATTCTGTTAACTGCTGTTTAACACATATTAGTTCAATTTCAGTGTAGAAAAATATATCGACAATGTTGGTTATTAACGTAGCTATATGTATTTTTAGGAATGGAAGTAATATACTCTCACCAGTTGAATGAATCTGGAAGTTTGTGGGTGGTACTGAAATAAAACCGTGTGTGGATAAATTTTATAACCCTGAAACAAACCATACAGTCATAAAAACTGGACCTTGTCAGGTAAAAAAATACCGTTTTAATATTACAAAGAAATTGTATATATCGTCTTCGGGCTGAGAATATCTCCAATGTGATAAAACAAATTTTAGAGGAGACAAAGTAAAACTGCTTAAAGTAGTTATAAAGAAAGTGATATTAAGTAAATATTTTTGTGTAGTGAAGTATAACTTATACCTTTTCACCTTTTAAGTCTAGTTTAACTTATACCTTTTCTTTACGAGTGCTTTTAAGCAATTTAATTTGTTTCCTCTAAAATTTACATTTTGTTACATAGGAGATATTCGTAGATCGGCGGATATATGTATTATTCGTCATAATAAATTTCAATGAATATGTCGAGCGATTTTCATTGTGGATAGTTTTAGCTTATTGAATGCAAAAATGGATCACGTGACTGTAAGTGGTGATGTAATCGGCATTGTTTTAAAATGGGAGTGACATTTTATAGGGAGAAATTCAGCACTGTACTTGGTTTTTCAATTCTTTCCAAAATTAACCAGTTTTTTTTTTTATGAAAAATTTATTTTACAAAAAAATATTTGTCAGTATAATCCCAAATAAAAGTGAACCTAAAGTGTTGCTTAACATCTGTAGCGTAATGGATGTAATGGTGTTGGAAATGCGTCTCTTCAATTCGTCTACATCTTGTGCTTTGATTTGTAAGTGGCAAGTTTAAGATACATACCCACTAAGAAGTAGTCTGGTCTGGTGACTTTGCTGGCCATTCCAATGATCGCCGCCGAATCCAATGATTTGGAAAAACTAGGCACTAGGGCAAGGTACTGATGGACATTAACATGGTAATGCTGATGGTATTACAGTTTCCTCCAAAAAGAATAGGCTCTTGACTTACTTCCACTATATCTGCTCAGACATTTACTTTTTCGGGTCTTCGGCTAAGCCTCTCCCTCATCCAGTGAGGATTTTCTGAAGCTCAATAGCGGTAGTTTTGACGATTTACTTGTCCTTCAAGAGTAAACAGAAGGCCGAGTAAACCGATTGTCATCAAAATAGTTATTTCATGAGTTTCGTTTAGATGCACACTTGAAATTTAAATTGGCAAACATATTTTAAATAAGATGACTGTGCCTAAAAAAAACAATAACTCTTTGTTGTACTTTACTTTTTTTGCGCAAGCTATTAATAAAGCCATTGATTTCTGGTTTATTTGAAGCAACTCCTGAATTAAAAATTGTTTAGCTCCTTTTTGTACTTACGGAGAGTTTTTAAAAAAATGATAAACTTTGGAGAAGATTTGAAAAACCAATTACAGTGCTGAATGCCTCTTTGATTGTGCTGTCCAATGATCATGAAAGTATAAACTGCATTTTTTAAGCTTCCCTGTAAATTATATAAGCTTGTATTTCTTACCCTGCATACCTACGCCACTGACCGATACTTTTTGATTCTCGGGACTCACGTCTGCAAGGTAGTACGCCGATCCCGTGTGGGAGCGCTGGAAAGGTAAATTCAGTTTTACATACGGTAAGACGGGATTTCGAACTCTACCAATGACACTTCACTTATCATGAGTTCCCATTAAAAAAATGTATAACGTCACCACCTAAAGTCATGTGATCAAAACAATCAAAATTAGGCCTGTAGAAATGACTGATTTTTGGAAATTGGCGACTTCAGCTATTGGCTTTAGTTATTCAGATTCATTGGCCTATGACGGACTTGATGAAAATATTTTCAAGATGGCGTGACACTTCCGGTGATACCGAAAGTCGGCATCAACTTCCCTTATTTTAATTGGAATTGTATTGCATATTTCGATTCTACATTCAACATTTCAATTCTACACATTACTTTAGACATATTTTCATGAGATTTCCCTATAGGTGTCAGAATTTAAGATGCCAGCGTCAGTGCGGAAAAAATTCCGGGCCCAATCATTGGACCATTAACCGTTTGTTTTTACATTGCTTTTAATGTATTTTATATTCAAGGTGCCGCTTTAATTTACTATTTAATTGTAGTATTTGATTATTTACTGCCTAAAAACACCTTTTGTGATCAAGGTTTACTGTTTACAAGTTGTTGGTATAATTGTAGTGGTTTCTTTTGATTTTTAGATTGATGTAGAAGATACCTATGGAATATACATTTTTAGGTTGGATCGGTTTATTTTGAAAAAGTTTTAGTCAATTCCTCAAGGCATACATGTTTGTTTCACAAAATTGTTTTAATATTTTAATTGAAGACATTTTTAAGTGGAATGACAGACATTAGATTGAATATCTTGAAATATATGGACATTAGATGACATCTGTAATTTCTGTAAATTACTAAAAAATCATAAGAGGGTGAACATTTCTCAATGCAGGATATTCATGACTTCATGAATTTGAATGCAGTTTTTTCAGTATCTTCCCGCTTTTTTGAAACCTGAGCTGCAATGGCGGTCCGTGGAATTTGATATGCTCGTGTATTTTCGTAAGGAGGCATGGACCCACACTATATTTTAAGGGGTGGTTACTAAAACCTAAGTAGAAGGCTATAATGGCAAAAATGTTCAGGGGAAAACTTGTGAATTTTTTCCAAAAATGGTTCACGACCCAGGCAGATCTTGAAACAGCTTGCAAAATATTTGCAAAATATTGTGATATTTGTAAAAGTGACATTTGTGACAAATGACATTTATTAAGTTTTATAGTTTTACATATTTAGTCTATTTAGTTTATACACTAGTTGTTAAGTAAAGAATTTATTTATTTATTTATTTATTTATATATTTACTGGTAACCCCATTATGAATTACAAATTACACTAAAAAAGTATATTAATTATTACAATTAGGTGTACAATTTTTCATTTAATTTAAGACTCCATATATTGTTTCTCTTTGTGTTTCAACTGAATCAAATACATCGCATCTATTTTTAAATTGATTACCACATCTTAGATTCTACTTAATGGATTGTTAAAGGCATAGTTTGTGGTGTGGAATGGAACTTCAGGAATGAGTCAAAATTCCTAGTTTTACATTGTAGGGAATGACATATTAAATATTCTAGATGTCAAACGAATTTTCTAGAACATAAAATTTATCAATACTAGTGTTCTTGCTAGAGTTAGTTAGTTGTGGATTTGGATGTAACAGAGTTCAGGTCGACGAATTGTAAAGTGTTAATAAAAGCGTTTAGAAGTGGAGAAGTAAATTATTTAGAGAGAAATACGTTAGCATTTTGGTGACAGCGGTGGGATAACGAAGAATTTGAAGAGGAACAATTGTTTATGGTGAATACGAGGTCAACAAGATACGACGAAGAAAACGACAATCATGGATGTGAGTGAAATACTAAAATTTTTGCAACAAGGAGAAGAAAAGCGACAGCAAGAGGACGAAAAGCGACGACAGGAGGGACGAACGACGACGACAAGAGGACCGTGAAGAGGCAGAAAGCAAGCTAGAGGAAAAGCGGCGACAGGAGGACTAACAACGACGACAAGAGAACCGAGACGAGGCGGAGAGGCGTCATCAGGAAATTTGTGAGTCCCAACAAGAAATAAACACCCGGTTGAATGCATTTTCTGGGAGGAGGATTGATGGCATGGAACAGCAGATTGACCAGGCAGGCATTAAAGTTAATCGAATTGAGAAGGTGGTTGAAGAGAATAAAGAAGAAATCGAGAGAAAATTAGAGCACACCAGACGCGGGTGCAAAAAGAAATACTGGAAAAGATAAATGGGCTGGAGCACCAACTACATCGTACTTCAATAGCCGATTCAGGAGATTATTCGACCTCACCAGGTATTCCATTACAAAACTCAACCCTTATGCATGCTGAAAGGTCAGTACACAAAAATACTTAAGCCTCCCACGATGATGGACAATCATCATGGTCCATGTACCGCAGGACAATTTGAGGCTGCTGCAAAAGCGTAACGGACGAACATAGCTCAAGATCCAGGAGCCCGAATAAAAGGAACTGGAGAGAAGAAAAACAGGACACCGACTAGTACGCAGGACAGGAATGGTCGCTTCCTTCCCCAAAGCGAGAGTCTCGTTTCAGATCACCAGCGAGAGATTCTGGAAAACGACAATTAGTCGATGCTAGGGGCGCTTGTCGGCTACTTGTACTCAATGCCCCAAGATTTCTATCTCGGATAAAAGTAGCGATGCAGAGAGAGACTCAGGACGCGCATGTGCGGGAGATGTCCAATCAGCACCTCTTTGTGGCCAGCATGATGAACGAGTCGACGATATCAAGAAACAAGAACAGGTCCATTCACGTGGACGTCATGGACAGGCTAAAGAAGGAGTTCTACCTGTACTCAATTTCTCGAATGACATCAGCAATGAACTGTTAATGGCAACAACAGTACAAGTTGAAGATGCGTGTCCTCGGAGAAACTGAAGAAGAGCCAGAAGAAGACAGTGACCTCAAATTAATCCGGAACTGGCTAAAGAATGGAGTTCGACCAACTTGGTAGGAAGTTTCCAGATATGGTACGACTATAAAGGGATACTGGGCTCAATGGAATTCCCTTTGTCTTCGTGATGGCCTACTGCATCGGAAGTGGGAGAGCCCCGATGGAGTATCCGCAGTCTACCAGTTGGTCTTGCCTAAAGCAAGAATCCACCAAGTGTTAGAAGAACTGCACAGCAGCCCAACCGGAGGACATTTTGGAGTAACCAGGACTTCGGCTCGAGTAAGGGATCGATGTTATTGGGTAAACTGTCGCCGAGACGTAGAAGAATGGTGTAAGAGATGTGATTTGTGCTCTGCCAAAAAGGGACCAAACACAAGAAGCCGTGGTAAAATGGTGAAGTACTTATCCGGAGCACCATTCGAGAGGGTAGCAGTGGACATACTTGGACCATTACCTGTAACCGACCGTGGAAACAAGTACTTGATGGTGGTAATGGATTATTTCTCGAAATGGCCCGAAGCAGTACCTCTCCCCAAATCAAGAAGCAGAAACAGTAGTCAAGCGTTCATCGAGAATGTCATAGCTAGACATGGAGTGCCCTCAAGCTGCATTCCGATCAAGGAAGAAACTTCGAATCAGAGCTGTGGCAAGAAGTAATGAAAATAATGGGCATCAAGGAAAACCGAACAACTGCGTTTCATCCCCAGTCGAATGGCATGGTTGAACGCCATAACAGAACCATATGCCACTACCTGTCTAAATTCGTGTCTGAAAATCAAAGGGATTGGGACAAATTGGTGCCTCTGTTCTTACTGTCATATCGAAGTTCCCAGCATGAATCAACTACTCACACTCCGTCTATGCTGACCTCTGAAGAGAAATGAAGCTGCCTACTGACCTCATGCTTGGCCATCCTTTGAAGAGAGTGAAGAACGATCTCTACCTGAATTTGTGGAAGACTTGAGAGAGAGAATGGACCGGGTTCACCGATTTGCCAGAGAGAAGCTGAAAATGCAGAGTGACAAAATGAAGCAGCGCCTCCATACAACATCAACAGAGACTGCATTTGAGCCTGGTGATGCAGTATGGTTGTATGCTCCAAAAAGGACGAAAGGAAGGAGTCCAAAACTGCAGAGGAACTGGGAAGGCCCGTATACCATCATAAAGAAAATCAACGACCTGGTCTACAGCATCCAGCTTTCTCCAAGAAGCAAACCGAAGGTGGTTCATCTGGAGAGACTTGCAAAATACACAGGACATGATCCACCCGGTTGGTTTGTCGCCGAAGAGCCACCGCCTAGGACTGTAGAGCCTGAAAAAAGTGTTATTCGGGACTAATAACCTTAAAGAGGGGAGCAATGTGGACATTTGTGACAGCTGACATTTATTAAGTTTTATAGTTTACATATTTATGGTGGGTTCTATGTAGAAATTTTTGTAATAAGAATATAGAATGTATATAAGCATAAGTTAAACCTTCGTTTTATAATGACCCAGTTCATGCAGCAAATCCTTATTTTTAAAATTATTACTAAAAATTATGTTTACTCATGAACTGGGTCATTATAAAACGAAGGTTTAACTTTTATGCTTATTACTATTCTTATTCTTTATTACTAAAAATTTCTGCATGAACCCACCATTAGTCTATTTAGTTTATACACTAGTTGTTAGTAAAGAATTGTATGGAATGACATATTAAATGTTCTAGATGTCAAACGAATTTTCTAGAACATGTAAAATTTATAAATACTGGTGTCCTTGCTAGGAGTTAGTTAATTGTGATTTGGATGTAACAGAGTTAAGGTCGACAAATTGTAAAGTGTTAATAAAAGTGTTTAGAAGTGGAGAAGTAAATTACTTAGAGAGAAATACGTATCAATATTTTTTTTTCATAATACTGAGTAAATGTAATTTTTTTATAGTTGTGATTTTTTGACATTTTGAGATCTGTAAAAGTTATGGTAATTTGAATTTTTATTTCATCCCAACATTTCGTCTGTGATAAATTACAATAGTTGTATATTTAAGAAAAATAAGAATTTTGCAAAAGTATAAAAAAACTGTATTTACTCGGTGATTATGAAAAATACTTCGCAAATATTTTGCAAGCTGTTCCAAGATCTGCCCGGAGGCAGCCCTTTTGGAAAATAATTTTCGCAAGTTTTCCCTGAAGATTTTTTGCCATTATAGCCTTATACATAGGTCTAATAACCACCCCTAAAATATGGTGGGGGTCCCATGCTCCTAGCTGAAATAGACAATAATAATTATAAATATCTTTACATTAACCTTAAAATACTAAAACTTACATCGATAAAAGTACACTCCTCAGCAAAATGAAGAAAATAGACACCTAAATTCTACTAACGGGCTTTCCTATCCTCAGTTTTAATATCCAAGCCTTGTGCCTGTCTATACGTTCCTTTTGACCAAATTTATTTATAAGGGAAACTTGATGTTTTCCTTGTTCAGGAAATATTTGAAAAGTTAATTGGGGATCCCTTTAAATCCAGGACGAACAGTGAGGTACACAACAATAGTGATTCATTCTAATTACAGCTATGTGCATAAAAATAGCATCGACTGTTTTTTTACATTAAAAACATGAAATATAAAAGGCAAGCCTTAGTTGCACCTGTTTAGCTTTTTATTACAAAAGAGTAATGCTATAACAAAACATTGTATATAACATATTGTTCCAAATACACTAAAAATAAATGTAGCACATTCAGTTAACTTATAATATCTCAAATTTTTACTGTGCAAAAAAATAGCACCGCTCGTGAAACATACAAATTACTGTACAAAGAATCAAATAAAATTAAAAAAGTTAAACTGTAACATATTAATACTTTGTTGTATAACCTTTGTTTTTCAAAACAGCAGCACAACGCGTGGCATAGTCAACCAGCGCCTTGACAACGCTGTAATGGAATAGCCTCCCACGCTGATTGCACAGCATACCATAATTCTGCTGTATTCTTCGGTTTTTGCTTTTTTAACATCTGCCCAAAGATTTGCAATTGGGTTCAGGTCTGGTGACTGAGCCGGGCCATTCCATAACCTGAACTCTGATTTTGTGCAAAAAAGCCTTTTGCTAGTCTGCTGATATGTTTTGGATCATTGTCCTGCTGTAAGACCCGATCTGAGCGGCATATTCCAGTCCACATAGGGCAACTTTACTTCTCTCATTATATCAACGTAGACTAATGCGGTTATCTTAGGCTTGATCCAAAATATTGTCCCAGTATCATGATGACACGAGAAAGAACCCCACACATTAATTTTGTGCTCCGCCATGTTTAACGGTCTTGACTGTATACATGGGTTTAAGTTCATCTCTTGTTGGTCTGCGGACAAATGTTCTACAGCCTGGAGTCCCCAATTTCTCAATTTTTGACTCATCGGTCCAGAGGATATTTATTTGTCCATTGTGCGAGAGACCAGTTTAAATGTTCCCTGAGCTTGACTTTGATTCTGTCACGAAGATGTTTCTTCTTGAGTAACGGTACTTTCCCTAGGAGTTCTGGCCATCCAGTTTTTTCTCTATGAGCCTTCTTCTTATTGTAGATGTGTCTACATTGAGATTTAATTCCTTTTTAATTTGGAGTTGACATTATAAAAGGATTTTTTGTTAGTCTTAGGATGCTTCCTTCATCAGTTAAAGATAGGGTTTTTCTTTCGGCCTCTTTTTTCTTCTTTTTCTTTGAATTTCTTGGCATTACTGATCATTTTATTAGAACATCCGAGCACTTCCCTAATAAATTTGTATGTTTTCCTTTTAGCCAATAATTTGTTTATGAACAAACGCTCTTCTTTCCCAGTGCAATGTTTTCCACGACCCATTTAATATTTAAATTAAATTAACATTCAATTCAGATATTAACTATAGGTTTATATTATTTTACCTTTGACTTCATTGTTCTATGCTAAAAGATGTTTAGATGTTATGGCAGGTGAACTGCTATCATATACTGAATTGGTGCTATTATTTTTACAGGACCAATATTGATTTTATTTATAGAAACAGGGATTTCCCTCACTAGTAACGAGAATTTTGCGACTTTCATTAGTTTCAGAAACTCAGTGGATCTCAAATAAATATCTTGAGAACACTTTTGAATGCATATTGCAGAGCAGTCAATACATTGATTATGGAGTTAATTTGAGTATTCACTATGGTGCTATTTTTTTACACATAGCTGTATAATACTCACAAAATAACGCTAATACTATATTTTTTTAGGAATACAATATAAACGGAAAATTTTTCAATCTTTAAAATAATTATAGTTATTAATAGTTAATACATTTTAGATATTAGCAAAATATTTTGATGTTACAGAATGGCAAGATTCTTTTTAAGAGGTTGTACTACCCAGCAATTTTTTTTCCATTTTTTGTCTATTTATTTCCTGATGTATAAACTGTCTACGAATGATATTAAAAAAAAGGGGGGCTTTTAAAATAATTTTTACGAAAAAAGCCGCTCTGTTGTATTATTACAGTTTTATTGGTAGTTTAGGCAGTACAAATGGGGTATACTTTCCTCAAAATAAATATAGATGGCGTTATTCAATCTTAGAGAAGCTATTCCGATTTCCTCCATCGAGTCGATTTATACAATAGTTAAGTCGATATACAGTGCCGGTCAAAAATACACAGTAGGGTATGGAAAAGAAGCTTTAATTATTGAACAAACAAGTTAATAGAAGACAAGATTAATATCAGTAAGCTTAGTACATGATACACACATAATATCAACATGTAGTTGAACAAAGCACTCTATTATCTATAATGAAAGAAAAGTGTGCCATAACACAGAAAAGATCTGGTCAAAAGTATAAACACATTTACATCAACAATTGTTTACGATGTCCAAGAGTTTGTAACAGTGTCCAAGATATAATATAGTGGCACTTTGTTGCATATTATTTTGTAAAATATGCAAGTAGAGATATTTATCATGGTCTAGTATTCGTCCTCGTGCAGTGTTTTCAACAAAAAATAGGGATCCAACGCCATTTGCAGCCGTACAAGCCCAAATTAGGATACATGCCACACATGGTTATCTGTAAGAAGTAAATTTTTTTACATTAATTTTACCGTTTGGTTTTCTACAAACTAATACTCTCTCATCTGTGCGGAAAATATTAAATTTACTTTCATTTCACCATAGGTTGTGTCCAGGATTCAGTCGTCTTGAACATGTCTGAGGGAAACTGGATGGACGAATCCGACAACATGCGATTCAGAATAAGGCATAGCTGAAATAAAAACTGTAAGAGCAGTGACTCAAAATCTAACCACAATTTACTTTAGCACTAGTGCACTCCATGCTTAAGTGTTTAAGAGAAGTGCCCAAAAGGAAAGGCTAGCCAAGCAATATTAATGTAAAATGTGTGTATACTTTTGACCGGGTCTTTTCCGTACTATGACACATTTTTCTTTCAACACAGACACTAGAGTGCTTTTTTGAATTACGTGTTGATAGTATGTGTGTATTATTACTGATATATTAATCTTCATCATTATTAGGGTCTGAAAATGTGTCCGGCAACGCAGGGCTCGGCACTATTAAACTCTATGATAATGAAAGTATAAACTGTATTTTTTTTAAGCGCCTTGTACATTATCTACGTATGTATTTCTTTCCCGAGCTACATGCGGCATTGACCCTTTCCCTAACACTCTCCAGAGCCGGCGTATGCGTAGTAGTACACTATTCCCATTCTCGTCATCGCGGGAACGCGGGATACTCTAATGGGAGTTTTACACGCGGGCACGTAAACATTCGAAAGCCTAGTTATTATTAAAGTCCATCAGAGTGTTAGGGTTTTCAGAGGATGCTTACATAATATCAAGATACATCCTAATCAACCCCATTTAATTGTTAATGATTTACCTACTTCTTTTTCTTAGGATGTTAAACGGCACAAAACCATCAGAAGAGTATGATGGAATACCATGAGCTCGAGGGATGTTTGGACATTAACTCAGAAGAACCTGACAAAAAAAGGAAGAAGATGAGTGTGGCAGGTATAAGTAATATGTCAATTTTGTTAAACTATTTTATAATAATATTATAAATGTTAAATAATTGTGATGATCCGACTACTACCACCCTACGCCGGCCTCGTGAACAGTAAACAAAACAAAAGTGACTCAGTGTCACCACACGCGTTGGGGAAGCTTCCGCTTCCTTCTAGCCTTCATCCAGAAAAATACCCGAACACACGCTTTAGTGCTTAATCCGTAGTTGTATTTATTTAAACAAATAGTGTTAGTTGAGAGTGCGTGTTTGATTTTTCACACCTAACGAACCTTAAGTGGACGTAACGTTACATTGGCGTCTGGTGTGAGTGTGAAAAAAAAAAACAATTAAAACATTCAAATTAATAAATTCGCGATAAATAAATAAAGTGAAATGGCTTCTAAACAAGTTTCATTAAAGGACCTTTAAAAGGCTTATGTGAGCTTTAGAAAATGAAGGTGAAAATCCTGTATACTCGGAATTGCTGGCAACATAAATTCGACGTTGCAAAGTTTAGAACAAAAATTTCTGGACAGTTCTGGAAGCTTGGAAAAGAAGTCCCTATAAAATTCCACTAACTTGGAAGAGAAATTACAGGACACTTCTGGAAACTTAAGACCCTACTTACGTACAGCTCACGTACTCACTAGCAACTTACTCTCTTTGTTCAAAAGTTCTTTATTGTGGGAAACTACATATCATCATCTTCATATGATAATTTCTGTTATCGAATTTATTTGAAAGGACGGTATAACAAAGTTACTTGCATCTAAAATAACAACTTGCAATCGTCGATATATATTTCGTAAACGCCGAGAGTGGACTTTTATGAGGCAGATATTTCGGCTCCCGATACTGATTACATAGTTAGTAAACGGGTTTTGCAAACAACGGCTAAAAGTATAGAAATAGTGGTAACACGTGCATTGTCATGTTGTTAGTGATAACAAACAACTGTTAATGATACAAATAAATAAGCAAAATTCGTGAAAATAATGTGCATGGTGTGTCGTCCTTTATCCATGGGAACTATTTTGAATTTGCACCTTTGTCTTTACTAGATGTAGATGTAGAGATCACATTTAACAAGAAGAAATGCAGAAAGACTACTGGTTGTGGCAACGTACGCTCAAGCACTGAAGACAGTCGGTGTTTCTGAATGACAAACGATAAGTATGTACATTATTAGGTTTGTTCTCACAGCTGTAAGAAACAAGTTTCAGACAAAGAGTCATGCGCAATTGGGTAAATCGCGTCGCACAGAGATTTCTGATTTATTTCAAACCAAAAGTACGCTGTTCTCACTAAAATTTCTGAGTGTCATCTGATAGTCAGACCTGTTTTCGGATCTTTTCCCAGTAAACTGTCCGGCGCATGCGTACTGCGAATCGACATGATTAGAAATTGGTTATAACCTACAAAACATAATAAGTGTACCAAGTTGTTGATGTAGGTTGTTTTTTGGTATTTCCAAAGAAATAATAAGATGAGTGATTTTGGATCGTCGGAAGAATCTGAAGTGTCTGAATTTTCTGATTCGGATACCGATACAGATTTAGAAAATTTAATTGAGGAACGGATCAGACCCAAAAATGAAAACTATATAGATGAAACTGTGGTTCAGTTCAATAGAGAAGTATTTATAGAACATTTTAGAGTCAGTCGTGAAGTAGCAAACGATATTTCTCAAAGATTTGCAGTTAGTGAATACTATAAACAACAAGCGGGCCCCTATGGAAAATTAACCGCATTACAGTATACATATATATTTTTATGGTATGCAGAACATATATACTAAATTTACTGTTCGTACAGACAGTTTGAAATCGAAAAGAAATTGGAAAAGTTTACACCTGCGCATTAACACCGGTTTGGAAACAGTCATAAACCTGTTGGATATTTGCTGTGAGAACAAAACCTATTAACACATTTTTAGTCCTGTCTATTTGGTATCCCATATGTCCTTCCATCAATGACGTGTGTTGTAGCAAACTTTCCGGACCCTATTAGTGTATGTATATGTTATGTAAAGTACGTGGTAACTGATTACTGATAATAGTTTTCTAACCTAAAAAGGTAATTTACCTCTAAAATACTTAGAATAATTATTTCAGGTAGCTGCTAAAGAAAACATTTAAATAAATTGTTAAATACAAATAACAAAGTTTCACTAATTAATTTCAGTGTGATACCATCTGAAGATACCGAAATGAAATCCTTTGCGGATGAATCTTATGATCCAAAGACAAACTATGTATTCATCAAAAGTGACCCTGATCAGGTAACAAAACACCGTTATAATACTACGAATCAAATTTATATGCGTGATTCCTCAGACTGCTTCTGGAATAGAAATGGAATATCCCGAGGGTAATAAGTTAATTGAGGATGTAGCGGAAACACGTTATTATTGCAAGCTTTGTCCCTTTGTGGCGAGACGGAAGAAAAGATTTGTCCAAACATGTACCAACTCACCAAGGATCTCTCAAAACAATAACTTATGATTGCAGTTTTTGTTCCTATAAGACGAAAGTGAAAAGCAGGTTAACTAGGCACATGTTGATTCATAAGGATGCTTCTGAGATAACGACTTATGACTGCTGTTTTTGTACCTATAAGTAGAAAGCATAAAGAAGAATTGAAATCACACACGTTGGTTCATAAGGATGTGTCCGAAGTAGCGACTTATGACTGCAGCTTTTGTACCTACAAGACGAAATGGAAAAGCAATTTATCCAAACACGTGCTGATTCATAAGGATGCTTCCAAGGTAATGACTTATCAATGCGCACTTTGTCCCTATAAGGCGAAACGCAAGGGAGATTTAAGAATACATTCTTTAATTCATGAGGATGTTTATGAGGTAAAAAACTATTACCGCTTACTCTGTCACATCAGTTGATATAAATACAGCGTGGTACATAATGCCAGAAACCTTTTTAGAAACCATGTATATGAAAAAATGTCCCAAATAAATCTTTTTCACCAGTTTATTTGCCATATTTCAGTCAACATGAAATAAATTTGACAGGTAGTCATTGGGGTGGAGGACAGCACCAGAGGCCCCCAATAGCTATCCATCAATACATAAACCAAGGACGTTAACATTACTAAAGGAAATGAAATAATTTTGTTTTTTCACGTTTGGTTATTGTGGAGATCAACTTTTAATTTTGTAAATGACAACCCGTAGGTTTTCTCCTCAACGTCTGATAGAGCAGCCTTTTTTTACTATACTTACACTAAATATATGACATTGTTACATGAAGACATTTTCGCAAAAAAACGTGTAAGGTGTTAACTCTTCGAAATAAATAAAAAAAAAAAGAATCAAAGTACATGTGAAGTTAAAATGTTCTTGTGACGTTTCGTTAAGAGACTAAGTGTCATTTTCATCATTCATCAAATATTCTCCATGTATATTCAATCATTTTTTTATATATTTTGCGTTTTTACGATTTGTAAATTAATAATGGATCGCTTGAGTAAGAAGCAAATAATTGAAATTTTAATCATGAGGGGATCTCTGCATGTCTGCATATGCGGAGATCCCAAGACTAAGTTTGTGTACCGTTTAATGAATTGTACCCCAACAGATCTCCAATAAACCAGTCAGCAGTAAACCGACTAGTAACGAAATTTCAAGTAATCAGTAGCATCAAGGATTCCGCTAAATCAGGTAGACCTAGGACTGCAACCGAAGGAGATAAAAGCGTTGCATATCTCTCTTTCATTTCGCAAAAATCCAATCCAATCTTCCAGGGTCTAGGCAACTACTTTTGATGTTCCTCATCAGTCATTTAAAAATTTATTTAGGCGGGGAAAGTTAATTCATACAAACTACAACTTGTTCATGAGGATGACTCAGATAGAAGCACTGAATTTCATGAAGGATGTTGGATAGACAACAATAACTTATCAAGAAATATATTTTTTCCTCAGATTAAGCTACTTCTCATTTATAATCGACATAATAACCGTGAATGATCAAGTCAGAACCCTCATTGGCTCCAAGAAGTGCATACCCAAAAAGTGTTTGGGCAGGTATTGTTGGAGAACATATTGTTGGACATGGAAATTTAAATTCTGAAAAATACTTAGATTTGCTAAGGAGTTTAAGATTATTCCATCTTGCAGATTGTTGATTTGCGGGTGAAAATAATGTTATTAACCAACAAATATGGTTCCAACGGAATGGGGAACCACCAAATTTTGCACAAATATCAGGGAGTAATTAAATGCACATTTTCCAGGATGCTGAATAGGCAGAAGAGGTACAATCGAATGGCCAGTGCACTCACTTGGATTTTTTTTGTGCGAGTATTTAAAATATAACGTTCATATCAATAGACCAGATAACAGTTAAAACTTGAAATAGAAAATTTCAAGAACTCTCAACATCTCATTCGCTAACTATTGCATTGTTGTTTCATTTTAAAAAAAATAGATCATAGATAAGTAAACAATTAAATATTTTTTGAAAAATGTTTTCGCTATATCTTTATGTAACCCTATCAAATTTTTTGTATACAATAAAGAGAACAAGCTGCTCTTTCAGATATTGAGAGAAAACTTACATGTTGTCATTTAAAAAAATAAACTTGGTCTTATCAATCAAACGCAAAAAGACAAAAATTATTTCATGTTGACAGAAACATAGCCAACAAACTGATGAAAAACTTTTATTGGGGACATTTTTCATATTCCTGGTTATTAAAAAGTTACAGGCATTATGCTCGATTTTTTTGCCACTTTGTATATCTATCTACAGGGTGTTAGAAAAGTACCGGAACAGCAGAATAACTTGTTAAGAGTGCATTTTTAGGAAAAAAATGTTTTATCCAAAAGTTTTCGGATTTTTCCCCGGCTATCCATTGGTGACCTTGAATTTGACCTTGAAGATGACTTTCAAATAGTGGAGGTCACCCTAGAAGTCAATCTCATAATATCGTGGGAAAATGATTCTTCGCAAACAAGAGAGACAATGTCATAGAAGGTTTATTCCTGGTTATCCATTGATAACCTCGAATTTGACCTTGACCATGTCTCTCAAGGTTAAAGTCATTTTTATAAACGTGGAACTGCAGAAGGTCATTTTAAAGTCAAACGTACAATTGTACGTTTTGTACAATTGTACATACATTGACCAATGAGGGTGGTGACCTCTACAATTTGAAATGAGGGTAATCAAGGTCGGATCCGACTGTAATTTTTTTCGCTCTTTTCGATTCCGGGGTGAAAAAATTGGTGTTCCCGTTTGAAAAAACGACCTTGACTTTCAAACGACCTTGAAGGTCATGTTCAAGGTCGTTCATTCAAGATCACCAATGGATAGCTGGGGAAAAATCCTAAAACTATTTTATAAAACATTTTTTCCAAAAATAAACTCCTGGCGATTATTCTGCTGTTCCGGTACTTTTCTAACACCCTGTATCTATCTCTAGTAGTAGATAGTTTACAACCTTCATAAATAGTTGGAACAAGTTAAAAAGTCAATATTTCCATAGGTCCAATGTATCTGACGGTTGGAAACTATCAGGAAGCTTGAAAGAAATGTGAGAATGAAACGCAAAGCTTAAAAACAGAGTGTTTCATTTAAAATAACGAATTTATTTTTTACATAGTAGTAGCTATAGTTTTTTTTTTTAATTTCAGTAGTAATAAACTTCTGTTTATTGTCTCAAATATACGGCAAAAATTAAGGAAAATGCACATTTTTTTTGTTAATGCATCTCACAACACAGTCGTCACATTAATTCTGCACTTCCTGAAATCCTGTCTTGTGGACGTGGACTGATGATAATATAGGTCTACAAAATTGAAGATTTTCTAAGACAAATTCCCAGGAAAAAATTACTACAGAAAGGAAAATTTCCTTTTGGTGTTTAATACTTTCAGAAATTTACCTTTTTTTAGTAAAATTACCCAACAGGTAATTTAGTTACCAGGCTCGGAAATGTGTTTGGCACGATCAAACTATGATAATGAAAGTTTATGGTGCACATTTCAAAGCCTCTTCCTGATTATTTTTTTTCTATGTATTAAAATTAAAACTTAAAAAAAATCTGGTAAATTTCGGAATAAATTTAAAAATCAAGTACAGCATTAAATTACTTCTTTGAATG
>JAPWTK010001589.1:0-18290 GCA_029963805.1 Aromia moschata
AGAGGTTGCTTAGTTTAGGTATACAGAGCATCGATATCTCTCAATGACAAATGCGATAGATGACAATCTTAAAAGCTTTGCGATTTGCATATTTCTTTTCTTTCAAAATTTAATTTAATTTCTTTCAAAGTCAATGGTAATGTTATAACATAATTGTTAATTATAACTAACACTAAATAACTATTTGAACCCATCTGGCCTCTTGATTCACTGAATGTTCTCTTTTCTGAAATACTTGTGGTACACGCTGTTTTACCTTTTTTTATCACATCCCATAGATACAAGGAATGCAATCCACGCTTCAATATTTTCAATATAAAAGTGTTCAATATAAAAGTGGGTATTCTATGAACTCTAGAGTCTCATAGTCTGGAGAGTTGCGCGAAAGTGAGATTATTATAAACGGCTTCCGAAACTCAAGTTGGTCATGTGAATGTGTACAGCCATGACAAGATCGATGATAACCTATAGAGCTGTTGTTTGGTGGTCAAAATATCAATAAACCAAAGCAAAACTAAGGCTTACCCAAATACAAAAAACTGCTGGTCTAATTATAACTGTTGCGGATAACACAACTAGAGCGATGCAAGTGATGCTGTGTTTGCCGCCACTAGACTTGTCTCTTGCTGAGACGGTAATGATAATGATAGTACGCCTCAATGCTGTTGATATACGGACAAACGCGGGTAGTGGTGCAAGCAGAGGTAGCCAGTGGTATGACACCATCAGAAAATTGCAACTTCTATAGGTTCCAACTAACAACATCCCTCCCCAATTCATTTTTAACAAACGTTATACAATTCCTGCCAAAGGTGAGAATGAAACCACCGTATAAGGGACAACCGAAATGTTCGCGGATGGTTCAAAAAGGAAAAAAGGAGCAGGCTGTGGGAGAAGTTTGCACCTTTGATATACGAGTACATGGGTCATGGATAAACATGCAAGCACGCTACAAACCGACATGAATAACCAATGCTTCTAAAAAGATTCATTAAATCAAAATTAAAGTAGAGTTAGTAGACAGTAACTACAAAACAAATAACAGGGGCAATAAAATAATGTCATCGTTGATGATATTATTTTATTGCTGATCGATTTATTGATGATTAATCAAGCACAGTTGTGAATGGAGCTCTCACAAACAATATTTTGATTTGTTGGGTGAAAAGGATAGAGGAAACAAGGAGTCTGATTAGTTATAGGTTGGTGAGGAAAGCATTCAGCCAGAGCATGTTTGGCTCGAGTGCTCTTAGACTAGCCGAGGTCTACCACAACAGCTTAAGGACGCCCTTCCATACTTTCAGAATCTAAAAACGTTTTCCATGGCACACAGCTATTATTAACCTGATTTATAAACCACTGCCACAACTGTAAATCTTAGACGTGATACAAGTGTGGGTCCATTTCATGGCGTAGATGTCTAATTGAATTGTCCATTATCAATTCCCCCAATGAATAAACTGTGAAATTGGTCGATGAAAAAAATGGACTCAATTAATTTGAACACCTACATGAGGAATACATGACCTTGAGTAAAAAATCTTCCAATGGTTTATACTTTTGCGATCCAGTACAGTACACAGCTGTCAACTGGTCCCGCCATCCGCATTACGGTGATATCCGATGCCTGAGTCCCGATAATCGTCAGAAATATCGTCAAACATTAAACGAAGCCTTTGACAGATCGCCGTATCGCATGCCTGGCCCGGCAGAGAAGCGGGGAGACTCAAGGAACGATTTCCTATATTTAACGCGACTGTGCCGGGCCAATCTCGACCCTAATGCGCCGACACGCACGATACTAATTAGAAAAATCATTAATTACGCTATAAATATACAATAATTACGTTTTACGGATTTACTGTCGGCCGTATCGAAATTAATTTTCGTCGGCGGTTGTATATCGTTAAAGTTGAACTATGAATTTCTAGATTTGTTGGGTCGATGGTTCGAAACGAAAAGGGCAACCCATTGAATGTACAGGGTGATTGCCACGGACAGCCAATTCTTCTCAGACACCTGTAATTTAAAATCCTCCCTTATATAGGGAGGATTTGGGCACGGGTAGCCGAGTGGGGTAAAGCACCGTCTTTCCAGTCGCTATACCTCTGTGCGCGTTGTTCAAGTCCCAGCCGGGGTAGCGATTTTTAATTGTCTCGCTTTCTCCGTCAGGGCTTGATATGCAACCACTAATATACTAGTCTATAGGCGTGGACGCATAGATGCCAATCCAACGCACGTGCCCTAGATTTGGTAATGTTCTGAGTTTTCTGGGTTTCCTCAGAACTGTAAAGCAAATGCGTTACCGAAATAATCTTAAGTCGCTCCAAGTGCGCCATGGCAAATAATAATAAGCCCTCCTTCCCGCACAGGTCCCTGAGAGGACCTAAGGGGTTACTCTTCGGAGTAATTATAGGGTGAGTATTATTATTATTATTATATGCCCGACAAGACTGATATACACATATGTTCTTTCCAATATGTCACCTATTTTTGTCTAGTTTAGCAGTAGCATCTATTTAGCAGAGGCGATGTAAAAAAACGAATACTGAGACCTGACTGACTGTCTTCATGGACTTCTACCTGAAATTCAAGGGAATTAGGCCTAAACAACTTTCTGAATAGTCAGTTCTTTTTAAAAACCATCTACTCTGACATCCATAAAGATTGGTGAAGACATACGTGTCTTCCCATAGGTCATCCATTTTTTTTCTGGTGTAGCAGAAGTGTGACGTATCACAGGTGATGCCAAAAATAAAAAACTGAGGCCTGTCACCTGTCATCCGAGAGGAGATATGTATACACAGCACAGACGATGCTAAAAAATCTAAAACTGAGGTTTGCCACCCACAAAAGTGAAAATACACTATATTGATACATTGTAAAAAGAGACTGGTCCTGGTACTAAACCTAGTAGCACGCTTATTCATGGAGTTGTAATTAAAATTGAAGAGAATATAGTCCACTCAACTTTCTGAATCGTCAGTTTCTTTTAAAAATCATTTATGTTGAGACCTACAGTGCTAGTTGGTTACGCATGTTTTTCCCAATATTTAATCCATTTTTCCGGTTAGCGGTAGTATTTAGGTAGATGGTAAAAAATCTAAAACTGATGTCTGACATCCACCTATGTGAAAATACACTATTTTGGTGTATTGTAAAAAATATTGGCTCTAATACGGAACCTTGTATTACACTTCTTCATGGTACCTAAAATTGGTTTGAATATTTAATATTGTAAACTAGTTTCATCCACTTTTTTCTGGTTCAGCTGAAAAGTCTAGGGGACAGAGATGACATCATAAAATCAAAAATGAGGACTGTCACCCATCTAAATGGAAACAGACTATGTTAATACATTCTCCAAACAACTGACCCTATTTCTGGATCTTATAACATACTTCTTCAAGAACTTGTACCTAAAACTAAAGAGAATATATTCCAGCAGAAACTGATTCGATTTGTTGGATATTCCGATGAATCTACGAGGTTATCAGTTCTTCTCCAAGTCGTTTTCTTTTATCTGGACCTTTTTCTAAATTTTTTACCTTTATTTGCGATTTATACTCTTTTGATGCGACAGAGATCCGACAGAAAACGTCAAAACTAGGCAAGGAAACCCTCCACGTTTATCCGTTCTTAAATCCGCGACTGACGTGCACTTTGTTATCAAAGTGTAGTCTCAGAGACGCAAGCAAAAAAAGAACCGTTGCACCTTTCAATAACCGAACGCGCGGATAAAAAGGAAAGGGTTCGAGTGTCGCGGTCGGTCGAAATAGTGGAGGAACCATTGGCGTAACAATAGAGTAGCTCTCCATGTCTACTAAGTTATCTCTATAAGTTATTCTTATCAATACGGTTTATAGGATTGTTTTAGGAGATATACTCTTCATCGACAGAAGAACGCGAACAGATGATAATTAATCTTAGAAGCTTTGTTTTTCCATGTTTCTCTTTTGTTTAAAAATTGAATGAAAAATATGCGGCATATTAAAATCAATGATTTGTTTAGTAAGGCAATCAGCATTGTTGTTTTAACACTAAACAACTCTCTGTAAGTGGAAGAGGAATTATCTACCCAATGTTTTAAGCCAAAGATTGAATGCGCAGATCATATTTTTTACAAAATCTTCTAATCAGAGTCAGTGTCTTTTTTCTAGGACTTACTTATAAGATAAATATGAAATACCTTGGACGCTGCAGCAAGTTATTGACTATTAAAATGAGAACTCGATATTTACTGTGATTCAAAAAAATATATCGCAAATATTTTGCGAGTCGTTTCCAAGATTTTCCAATGAGACATACATTTTTGGAAGTTTTGATGGGTTTTGGAGTCTTTTTGAAAGACTCTATGGATTATATTATGAATTTGTTTTTTTCAATGCATTATTTCGTTTGTTAAAAGTTTATATATAGTTTTATTTTATTTACTATTTTTATCATTTTAGTTTATATGGCACGTGCTATGCATACAGTGGTAGCGGAAATTATGCTGATGGGTATTTCATACGAGTAAATACAAAAAGAAAATATTTTTTAACTAATTACCTACATACTGTGTATTATAGAACGGGACTGAATAAAATGTTATACACTAGAACGGAAATATTCCATAAGTATAGGAGTATAATAGAGGAAGAAGTCACAAATATGATTAAGATGGAAAAAATTAGCGACCGAAAAGTGTATCTGGCTCCGGTAACTGGCTCCTTAAGTACAAAACTAATTGGATATGTGACTGCAATTCGCTTTAATGTAGGTCAATTAAAGCATACACTCTATTAATTTTGTTAATGCCAGATGATCAATACTTTATCAATTTCACTTCAAGGAGCAGTAAAGGCGGGATTAGATTTTATTTCAAAATCGAGAATGTTTCTTTCTAAATTATAGTAAAGGTGTTTGATGTCACTGTCTTGTTGAAAGATAAGATGATTTCAAGATGAGTCAAGTTTCTGGACGTACTGTTGCATAGTATCTCTTAGAATATTGTTCTGCCAGTATATAATCTATTACGACTAAATTTCCAACTTCAGATACCTCAGAGACATCCCCATATAAGAGTTGACCCACCTACCTGTATCTGATATGACTGTCGTTTTAACCACTGACTAAAAAAGGCTCTTCTTATTACCATCAAGCTACACAATGTCTGTATGACTGTTTCAGTTACTAGCGTCATTAGTTGTAACAGATTAGTAGGAACTGATACTGACAGAACAAGGTTGTCAATATTATAACAGATAATCTGCAACAATCCGTCAAGAAATTTGACCAAAGTTATTTATCTTTCAGCGAGGTATTGACTTTAAGTACACTTACAGTCACTTCAGTACCAATGATACGAAGATCGCTAAGTAATATTTTTATCTATAGTAACATTGAATTACTACTTTGGCCTACCTAGAGTCCTAGCTAAACCCCATTGAAAATTTATAATTTATAAAAAAATAAGAAAACATAAAATATGTCTAATTAAATATCGGCGAGGTTTCAAATTTGATAGAATTAATGTAAATTATCCATTTTTGGCTAAAATTGCTGCAGAGATCAATGACAAAGAGATCATATGTGAAAAAAATATGACAACAAAAGAAATTCCTATAAACGTTTACATTTTTCGGTGGACACTGTATGCCTGCCTTCATATCTTCAGCGGCCAATTTTGATAAAAAAATTGAACGCCTCGATATAATCCTCATCAAAAAGTCACCCTCTAAAATTTCTTTATTAGACATCCGGGCTACTAGCTCTAACAAATTCACCCCCATTTTTTCGGCGGACGATCCTCGAGCGTCCTCCCACCCTAAAATTAACACTTAACAGACACCTGTAAAACAATTAAGACGCGATATGGCTGGTGGCGCCCCACCGCCCCCACCGCCCCGCCAGCCCCCTCCCGCTCGATTTCCTAATAAGGGCGCCCAGAAATAGATATAGCCGTCTCTTTTTTCACGTTCTTTTCGCTTAATTATTCACCGAAGTTAATTACTTTTTTCTTGTAGTGACGTTCGGCTGGCGTGCTCGAGTTTTTTTCTTAATTTGTAGACGCTCCAATTAAAGGGACGTCTTCATAAATGGGCCCTTTAGGTTTCTATTATTTACTCGCGACGCGCGAGTTTTTTCCTCGTCACTCAACCCCCCCCTCCCCAACCCCGAATCGATATTCGTTAAGGTCGAGGGGGTAGAAAAATTCCGCGACAGTGGGGGCAATGCGTAACGCTACACTAGACAGTTAAGGAGGGGCAGAAGTTTAGGGGAAAACGTACAGGGTTGGTTTTATAACAAATTATTTACGTTTTCGTTTTAATTACACATATCTACAAAAAATATTCTGCCCGAAGTGCAGACCTCACTAATACCATGTATTAAAACCGAATTTCATAATATTAAAAAAACTGTATGTATCAAATTTTTCTCCACAATCCCCGTTAACCCCGTGAGGATGCAATATTCAATACAATTTTATAACAATTTTTTTGGGGTTTTCGGGGTCACTGATCACGAATCTGATGTCAAAATTGAGTTTGGACAAAATGACAGCTATCAACAAGCTGGCCAAAATACCTGGAAAAAGTGCCAGTTAAATTCAATTTTGACATCAGATTCGTGATTAATGACCACGAATACTTAATTATCTGCATAAAATATCGATTTTTTAGTTTTTTCCCGGAAGGGTCCTGAGGCGTCCTTATGTTGTTGCATGGGACCAATATCATATTTTAGGAGGTGACTACTAGACCTAAATAGAAAATCATTATAGAAAAATATTTTTTTTGCTACAAGAAATTAAATTTGTGAAAATTTAATTAAGTCCAAAAAAGATATGCCCCACCAGATCTCGAAAACGGTTTGCAAAATATTTGCGAAATATTTTTTACAATTACCAAATGAATACTATAGGAATATTATTTTAATTCTGTAGCTGTATCTTGAAAGCAAAAATTATCATATTGCTTAAAGATACAGCTCAAAAACAGAATGCTGGGGTGAAATAATTATTGAAATTACTATAACTTTCAGAGATCTCAAACTTTTGACAAAATGAAAGTATAATAAGAGTTTATATTTATTTGGTACTTGTGAAAAAATAATTTAAGCCAATTCCAAAATCTGGTGGAGTATATATTTTTTGACAGTTTTTTTCGCAAATTTCCTTTTACTTTCCTGTAAATCGGTTTTTTCTACCGCGTTTTCAAAAATGAGTGACATTAATTTTGAGCAATTGTATGCTATCAGGTTTTACTTCAGACTTGGACACAGCGCAACAGATACTTTTGCAAAACTTCAACACGCCTACGGAGAAAGTGTTTTTCAAGAGTCCAGGTTTTTCGGTGGTTTAAGGTGTTAAGGTTCTCAGAAGTAAGAAAGTCGATTGAGGATGAACCACGCAGCGGAAGGCCTTCATATTCAAGAACCGATGAAAATGTCGATATAATACGAGATCTTGTGCGTTGAGATCGTCATTTGACGACAAGGATGATCGGGGAATAGTTAAAAGTTGAATCATACCATCGTTCAATAGATTTTGACTAACGAATTGAGGATGAGAAAATCTGCGCAAAAATGGTTCCAAAAAAGCCTTTGGCAGGAATAAAGGGACATCAGGAGAGAAAGGTGTCTTGACTTTTTGGAATCGATTGAAAATGATCTCCATTTTATGGAACGTGTGATGAGGATTGGGTTTGTGTATTTGATCCGGAAACCAAGCGCCTAAGCATGGAATGGCACACTTCAAGCTCTCCAAGAGCCAAGCAAGAATGAGCAAGTCTAAGATCAAATACATGCTGATTTATCTATTTAATAGTCAGGGAATTGTCCACAAAAGTTTGTGCCTCCAGGCCAAATAGTAAATCGACACTTTTACAGAGAAGTTCTTAAAAGGGTTCTTCGAAAAAGGGTGTGAGACAAAACATCAATAACAACTGGATGTTGCATTACAACAATGCGCCTTGTCACACAGACATTTCAGTAAACGAGTTTTAGCCAGTAAAGACAGTTATGGGGCTCCTTAACATCCTCATTCGCCTGACTTGAATCCTTGTGACTTCTGCTCTTCTCAAGATTAATAAATCACGTTTTTGACGGGACTTTGCGACTATAAAAAACATTCGAACGGCTGGAACCGACCAGCTGAAGGCTATTCCAGTATAAGAGTTCCAGCACTGCTATGAGGAATAGAAGAACCATCTCCAGCGCTGTGTGGCTTCCTAAGGAAGTTATTTTGAAGGAGGCAATATTGAATTGTAATTCTATTCAAATAAAAAAAAAATAAAAAATCAGGCTCATTAGTTAATTTACACACCTCATATGATGTTCGTTCCATGCTTCCATACGAAAATCCGATAATTTCAAATTCCACCAGTCGCCACAGCTAAGAACATAATTTCATACACAATTTGTTCCGTGAATATAAAGAATTTTGTTATATTCTTGGCCACAGTTTTTCTTCATAAGGAAGTAATTTTACTATACCATTATCGTGATAATAAAGCTAAGTCCGAAATATACAGAGCCAAACAAAAAATACAGTTCTTTGAAAATTTGTTTATCTGTTCTAAATACTCTTTAAAAGATTTTGGAATAAAATTATATATAATTGGCTGAATCTAAATCGCTATTCATTTTTTGTAAAGAAATAGCCTAATAGTCAAACCCAGTTTTCCACACCTAATAGCCGCCAATCAGGAAAAGTCCATATTGACCAAATTTTAAAATTAAGTATTTAATTACAAAGAGAACTCTTGGAGTACTATATACACAAAAAAATGGAAATCGGATAACCCCTTCGAAAATAAAAGGTGGTTTCATTTCAAAAGGCACATACTGTATAAAAGAGACATAATACTCATTTTTGATATCGAAGTATACCAAAATTACAAAACTTTAATTAGATAAAGAATAATTTACCCCACTAATAAAAAATAATTCACTTTGGTCTTGTGTGCATAGGTGGGCGTATACAGACCCACTCTATCCTACATGGTATCTAACTGAGAACTGGAAAATACATACTTTCGCAACGTATCCAGGTAAAATATTCGCGAGAAAAGGCAAAGATATGCGCCATTTCGGGCATCCCGAAGTGCTCTTTATTGAAAAGAAAATAAATCGGATACGATATAGAGGCATTTCAATAATAACGAGGTTCTCTCCCGCGGGTAGATAGGACGCCAGTACGCACGCACAAGTGTGCTTGGAATCCCACTCGCAATAAAAACACAACACCGTCGATAGCGTTGCACGGATAGACAGATTGCGGATCGGATATTCCGCGGTTTCCGGAAAGGATGTATTTTATTAAAGTAATGAGTCGGTATGGTGGGGGTGGGTGCCGCGGGTAGAAGGGGATGGTTTCGATATATTTCATTTTCTGAAAAGGGACAATTTTAAGAGTCGAAATAAACGTATAGTGATAATTATGAATTATTCTGTATCGCGTTTGCTACAGTGGCGGCTGAAAGAATTTGAAATGCTCGTGGTACTGGATTTTTATATGTATGTACATATATTATATAGAGACATCCAAAAAAAAACGTCATCAACTCTGGCTATGAACGAGAGAAATGGAAATAGCGGTCATGTCTAAGCTTTTCGGTTATGTCAAACTTTTGACAAGTAACTGTCACAATTTATAAAATAGACAATGGCTGTCATATGATGTGACAGTTTTGACAAGTAAATAAGGTTATAAATTCGATTAAGAATAGAAACACGTCTTTTTTTCTCGGCCAACTTTGATGACTTTTTTTTTTTGGATGTCTTTTCTGGATATCTTCTTTGGATGGCTCATTTATTAATAATAGAACAAAGTTCAATTGTTCAATGTGTCAATGATGTGTTGCCTATTTTGATCGATTTTGATCGATGGTCTTTTGCCAGCTTTCTGGGAGCTGGATGACTCCGCGCTCGTAGAAGGACCGGGGTTCCAGCGAAGAACTGAGTTAGATGCTCTTTGATGGCCTCATCAGAATCGAACGATCTATCATTAAAGTCGTTCTGCAAGGAACGAAACAACTGGTAATCTGATGGGGCAAGGTCCGGTGAGTAAGGAGGAGGATGCAACACTTTCCATCCAAGCTGCAGCAACCTTTGGCGAGTCACCAAACTTGTATGGGGTCTCGCGTTGTTGTTGTAGGACCCTACGCCTTTGCGATTGATGAGTTATGGCCGCTTCTCCGCAAGAGATGTGTTCAAGTCATCCAGTTGGCGAGAGTACACATCGGAATTGATCGTCTGGTTCCGCTGGTAGGAGCTTAAAAAACAGCACGCCCTTATAATTCCGCCATATTGAGAGCATAACTTTCCTGTGGTGAAGATCAGCTTTGGATTGTGTTTGGGCTCGTTCAGTTCCACTGCACCACGATCGCTTACGTCGAATATTGTTGTAAACAATCCATTTTTCATGGCCTGCTACCAGGCGCTTCAAAAACGAATCGAATTTATTGCGCTTGAGGTGAGTATCTGCGATATTGAAGCGATTGGTGAAATTAATTTCTTTTTATTCATGAGGAACCCATATATCAAACTTGATGATGAATCCCAGCTTCCGTAGATGATCGTGAACAGTGAAATGACGAAGGTTTAGTGTTTCCGCAATGTCACGAGTGGTCGAATGTCGGTCTGCTTCGATCAGTGCCTTTTGGTCGTCACCAGCCTCCATGGGCCTTCCGGAGCGAGGAGCATCGGTGACATGTTGTGCACGTCACAACATGTCACCGATGCTCCTCGCACACCGTGTTCAAAATTAATGTCACTCAGTTTTAACACGCACTAGAAAATGCCGGTTTACGAAAACAGTCACAAAGAACAAACAAATGAAGTTCAAAATTGTACTGAAGGTGCATTACGTGTTAACCTACCGCCCTTCCAAGTCCCGTTTCAGCAGTGTTGCTAAATCGGGCGCTACATTGCCAGTCTCATTACTTTTACACACCTCGTATACAATATATAACTACACAACAAATTCGTCAATCTGTTACATGTAATTTGTGATGACATTTCATTATTTATTGGTGGAAATATTTATACAATAGATTTTTGAGATATCTAGTAGTTAAGTGTATAACAATTTGATCTGAAAGTACTGTTTGCTTTGGCAGCGTTTATTTTACTTGTTTGCGCAACTCGAACGATGAATTATGTATCTGATAGATGGCGCTAGCGCCGCAAGACTCATCGCGCCTGTAAAATACGAACTTCTTACGGAAAATATGATACCGAGTGCGTTATTTTGTAGATAATAATATCGCTGAAACGCCGTAAACAACGTCTGTACGTCGGTCCGAGCACTGCGCTTTCCAGCGCGGCGATAACCCGGGCGATAAAGTGAGATAACTGAAAAGTGATGGCCAACGATTCCATCAAGCAATAACTAATATGCATTGCGGTTTAAGGGCGATACGCAACCGAGATAAACCCCACCGCGTCGGGGGCGATGCCTGTAATGGTGGAATCTCACGCGAGCGATAAGGCCGTTCGCGCAGATATATACGGCGATTTCGCAAAAGGCTCCACCTGATACGCGACGCCGTGATTTATACGGCGATACGGGCACTTAGTGTATAACTGAGACAGATACATTGGGTTAGGTTTGGTGGCTATGAGAAACCAATATATTAAAAAAGGTCGGTGTACACTGTGTACGTAAGTGTGGAACAACCTTTAGTTTTTTTTTTTTTGGGAATACTTTAATGCCATTTAAGAGGGTAACATCACTTTGATAATTTCAATTGTCAAAATTATTTTTGGTCTTAAATTATACGATTTGGCCTCCAGGTGTCAAGAATGATATTTAATCGATTTTATGTGAAGCGGAACGTTGAGTCCTAAAAAAGTGTTTTACCGAAAAAGTTGTAGCGCCAGTAAGTTGTAACGTCGTGCGTCTTATGTGATTTCTGTTCTCAGTGAAGTAGCTTAAAAGGTTTGTAGAGCTTCATCATCTACACAGTGGCGGCTGGTGATAAAGGGCACAGGGGCACGTGCCCAGCCCAAATTTCAATAGAAAATATTTCTTTTGTATTAATTTACTATAAATTACTGTTACAGTAATATCAATTAATTGTATACGACAAACTATTCATATTCTAATTATTATTCCTTTTATACCACAAATAATGATTTTTATGACATATATATGACATACTATCGATCGAGCACCGATCCACCGTAGTCTGAATTCCTCGCGTTTCGCGCGCGTGGGCGAGGCACACAGTATCAGCCCTCGTTTTTAATCGGGCTTTTCGGTGACTGGTAATGTTTGGAGACGATTGCAGCAGACAGACGTCGTTAAATCGTTCAAAAATCAGCTGAACGGGTCACACTTGTTGAGTGATTTTTTAGTAATTATTTATTTTCTTCGCTGAGAATTGTGTTTTTACTGTTTTTGATTGTGAAACGTTTCAAAATGAATTCGGTGGACTTTTCATTGACTAATAAAGATATTATATACGAGATACGAACGGAAATTAAACGGTCAGGAAGGACAATACCCGATCTGATTATTTCCACACCAGACGTAGGGAAATCGCGAAATTATTCACGAAATTTTAATAGTAGTGTCTACGACAGATTTAAATGGTTATGTGGGTGTCCTAAAAGAAACAAACTGTTTTGTTTTATTTGTTTAGTGATGGGTGGCAATCAAAGTACATGGACTCAAGAAGGGGTGAGTGATTTAAAACATTTAAATGAACGAGCTAAGAAACATGCTAGCTACAATGAAAAACATTTACATAACGTCTTAGATTTTAGTGTGTTGGGAAAGGTAGACATAAGGCAACAGTTTGATAGTGCTTATCGTGAAAATATAAGACGTCACAATGAAAATGTGGATAAAACAGACATATTTTAAGCCAAATAATTAATTGTATTAAATTTCGTGAAACAAATCCGGGACTTTAATGAAAAGGCGATTAACATTTTTGTGAACAATAAGGACAGGCGAGCTGATTTCCTCTACAAATAACGGTAAGATACCTATATCAATTTTTTTTCACATGTTGCCACCCATTATCTTAATATATTTAAGCCCTTGATATTCGTGACTAAATATTATTTCAAAAAGCTACCAAATCCCAAAAATTATTCTATATAAGTCCAAATATAAGTCTATATTTTTTTGTAAAAGAATTTTTCATTGAAATTCTGAAGTGTCACTAAAACGCATGACCTTGAAAATTTTAACAAATTTCCCCTTGGTAGCTAATGAGTAATCCTACTGACACACCCTGTGCCCACCCATATAACACACCCATGAGCCACCACTGCATCTACATCATCGAGAAGGATGAAAGACGTAAGAACCTCAATTTGGAAGGACAATTATAGTTTTTTGTTGGAGGTGGACGAAAAACACGATCATTTTGCAATGCAAAAATTCATTTGCATTTCATCACATTGAATTTATTTTTACAAAGCGGCCCAAATGGATCGACGGTCCCAGAAACGTTCGTCGAAACGTCCGTTCACGCTCTATCAACAGACTTCTAATGCTTCGGTCTGATTGCTGATTTTGTTTCCGATGTTTCGACGCATCATCAAACAGTAGTTGGATGATGTGTCATCCAACATCATTTAGTTTTAAAAAATCATCTAGTTTACAACATCATCTAGTTTTAAATTTGTGTAAATTATTCCGAAACTACAGCGACGGAACGTCGAGTTGGTAGGTCCGGTTTTAAGAAAAGCTTTGGCAACCTATATTTCCAAAACCAAACATTTTAGGACACAGAAGACATAACATCCTGTATATGCCAGTAGATATTTGTGGAATCCTCTATCACTATAACAGTAAAAAAGTACGACATACGAGGTGTGTAAATTAAGTCATAAGACTGGCAACGTAGCGCCCGATCTAGCAACACTAAGGAGACGGTACTTAGGTAAGAGCATTAGGTTAACATGTAATGCACCTTCAGTACCAGTTTGAACTTGTTAGAGTCATTTGTTTGTTCTTTGTGACTGTTTTCGCAAACCGGATTTTTCTAGTGCGTTTTAAAAATGAGTGTCATTAATTTTGAGCAACGGTGTGCTATCAGGTTTTGCTTCAGACTTGGATACAGCGCAACGGATACTTCGCAAAACTTTGAATCACACCACTGTTCGTCAGATTTTGACTAATGAATTGGAGATGAGAAAAATCTGCGCAAAAATGGTTCCAAAAAAATTTCGCAGGAACAAAAGGACACCAGGGACAGAAAGGTGGCTTGACTTTTGGAATAGATTGAAAATAATCCCCATTTTATGGAACCTGTCATTACTGGTGATGAGAGAAGGAGACGACACTGAATTAAAAGAACAAGCACAATTAAACAAAATTAAAATATATATAGAGGTCGTTTCAGTTAAGAAAGCATATTTCAGAGAAAATAGGTTACCCTGGAAAAAATACCTTCATAGTTGTAGAAATAAAGGAGAAATGGGTGGTAATTTTCACGAATTCGCTCTGTACATATGTATGTACAGCCAGGAATATGGCTTCTAGGCCATCGATCGCGAAATGTTTGTGAAGTGCAAGACAGACGGCAAAGAGGCAAGTTTTAATGAAAAGAGATGAAACTCCAATAATAAGTTTTATTATTGGCGGCTCGGGCAGATTCTCAAATTAATTGAAAAATCTCAAAGTGATAAAAGGTATCTGTAAATAAAGGGGTTCCGAGATCAAATAACCAATATTTTAATCAAGGCATTTCTTTCGCTGTGGTTATGCCTGAGGGGCGAGGAGATTCTTTATAGTCTTCTTTCTAATTGGTTTAGTCGAAGGTTTCACCTGCAGCGCGCAATATACAGGGTTTATTGAAAACCGCACCAGAGTAGTACTAAAATACCCCAACCTATATGGGAATATTAACTAAATAAATTGAGACATGTAACGATTGGACAGCGTCACCAACTTGGGTAATACTGTTCCAGTAATTTTTCCCCTGGAGAAGATAATTAATTTGGAATTGGAAATACATATTATCAATCCAAGTTTTAATAGTAATTTCACAGTTAAAATAAAATGAACTCTTAAGTAAAAGACCTCCTGTAAATTGTTGGATGTGGACAGGAAAATGTTGAAATTTGATAGCACAAGATCAGAATGTAAAATTAATGCGGAATAACTAGTTTCAATAGGCAAGCACTTGGAGGTTGTTGGCTATAGACTGGAAATTATGGCCAAGACCAAGGTCTGGCGAATAGGGTGGATGTAGAATGACTTCCCAACTCTTTGTCTTTTGCAATATTACGTAAACAGTATTCAGTACAATTGGGCCTAAATATGGGCTCGGTCAATTCAAACATATGTCTTTGATAGATTCAGGTTAGTTTAAAAGTTGTTTTGAGATATGGGGTTTAATGCTAGAATGAACTGCCAATGTTAGAGTTCTAAACCAACACAGTCTGTGGATATTATATGAAAAGCTCCTTAAATGGTGTTTACACAACATCAGAAGTTGTTTGTAGTGTCCTACTTCAAAAACGGACAGAAGGTTCCAGAAAACGGCAATGAATGTATTCTCCTCTGGCGTTTTTTTTTCAGTGGGATTTAAAAAATAATATGGACAACCTGGACAAAATTTTCTTCTCAGAGGAAGCATGATTTCATCTCACGGTTGGCCCATTTTTTTTAATGCAACCCTGATAGTCGAACGATATAGTCGCTATAGAAGTTCAGTTGGAGAATAAGTCAGTATTATAATGACAAAATTGTAACAATTTATATTACTTCCAGCAAGATGATATTAGAGCATATATTGTATATGAACCAATTGGTGAGCCTAAATACTGAACATTCAGCAAATGTAATGTGTAAATTCGTTCTGAAAAGATACTGTGACATAACAGTAAGTATTTTCTTTTTGTGGCCATACTTGAAGAACACAATTTGGTGATCGTTTTCAATAAATAATTTTGGAAATATAAATAAATTAACTAAATTAACTAGTACTGATCTCCTTACTCCTATCTCTCCTGCACAATGTTTTCGGTTCCATTTTAAGAATATAATAGGGTGGATGTGGAATGGCTTCCCAATTCTTTGTCTTTTGTAATATTACGTAAAAGCACTCAGCAAAATTTGACCTCAGTGTGGGCTTTTACTTATACTAACACAATCTTCGAAGTATCTGTTAATAATCTTAACCGTTTCCAAGAAAGAACATTGAAAGAATAAATAAATAAATAAATGAGATTAACTATTTTTAATCTCCTTACTCCTCATCTTCTAAAAATGTTTTGATTCTATTTTAAAAAGGTTTCAGAAATGTTTGGAACAACGTGAAGGTCATTTATAATAATTTTTGTACAAAATGTCTAAAAATGTTTTTCAATTAAAATGCCTGTTTTCACGTCTCTCAACTAAGCCATATGAAATGCAAAACAAAGACGATATCGCTTCCATACTTTCGAATTTTGTCCCCTTCAGCGCCGGGACAAAACCTAGACCTAGAGAAATAAAAAAAATGCCGTATTTTGCAAAAAAACGCCTTCACAGACAAAGCAGAATGGGCCGGTGCATGTCTTGGTGAATCTTCCATTTGGTCTTCCACAAATCGGGTCTTCGTCTTCTCACACGCTCAGGAAATGCCTTCACTTCAGAACTTCGATGTAATAATGTTGATTGACCGTCTGACCCTCAGGGACCCAGATTAACCGTAGCCATCATATTGGTTTCTTCTCACTGCTCAATGATCTCTTCTTCAAACGCTTCCATAAATAAATTTGCAATTACAGGTGAATGCGGTGATCCCATAGCGGCATCCCATATCGTTTGTTCGTAGAAATCTCAATTCCATAGAAAATATGTTGTTGACATGCAGAACTGGACTAGATCAGGTATGTCTTCACTTAATCCTTTAGGTACAAGTTCTTGACGAGTCAGGTTAACTGTCTCTTCAACTGGTACATTAGTAAATAATGACTCTACATCGAGTCATCGACTCTACAGCGACTCTGCAACGAGAACCACAAAATCGATTATGAGAACACCAGAGTGTTAGACAAAACTACAAGATACTACCCAAGAATAATTAGAGAATCTCTGGAGATCATGAAAAACAAGAATAACTTTAATAGGGAGGACGGGTATGGACTGAGTAATACATGGAGATTAGCGATACCAAGAACCAGTGACCTGGAATGTCATGGTCAACCGAGCTCGACGGATGTGCAGCCAAACATAGCAGAGTCAAGGTATATAACGAGGAGAAAAAGACGACAACACCAGTCTTTAAAAACCTTCTGAAGAAGCTGACAGCATGATCAGTGAAACGTCAAGTCAATTTAGACGACCGCGGCAAAACCCGGAAGAAATAACTTCACCATTAGACACAGTTTCGTTCAAACTTGTCGCGACACGCAGCCTCCAAGCACTTGGAGGTTGTTGGCTATAGACTGGAAATTATGGCCAAGACCAAGGTCTGGCGAATAGGGTGGATGTAGAATGACTTCCCAACTCTTTGTCTTTTGCAATATTACGTAAACAGTATTCAGTACAATTGGGCCTAAATATGGGCTTGGTCAATTCAAACATATGTCTTTGATAGATTCAGGTTAGTTTAAAGTTGTTTTGAGATATGGGGTTTAATGCTAGAATGAACTGCCAATGTTAGAGTTCTAAACCAACACAGTCTGTGGATATTATATGAAAAGCTCCTTAAATGGTGTTTACACAACATCAGAAGTTGTTTGTAGTGTCCTACTTCAAAAACGGACAGAAGGTTCCAGAAAACGGCAATGAATGTATTCTCCTCTGGCGTTTTTTTTTTTTCAGGTGGGATTTAAAAAATAATATGGACAACCTGGACAAAATTTTCTTCTCAGAGGAAGCATGATTTCATCTCACGGTTGGCCCATTTTTTTTAATGCAACCTGATAGTCGAACGATATAGTCGCTATAGAAGTTCAGTTGGAGAATAAGTCAGTATTATAATGACAAAATTGTAACAATTTATATTACTTCCAGCAAGATGATATTAGAGCATATATTGTATATGAACCAATTGGTGAGCCTAAATACTGAACATTCAGCAAATGTAATGCGTAAATTCGTTCTGAAAAGATACTGTGACATAACAGTAAGTATTTTCTTTTGTGGCCATACTTGAAGAACACAATTTGGTGATCGTTTTCAATAAATAATTTTGGAAATATAAATAAATTAACTAAATTAACTAGTACTGATCTCCTTACTCCTACTCTCCTGCACAATGTTTTCGGTTCCATTTTAAGAATATAATAGAGTGGATGTGGAATGGCTTCCCAATTCTTTGTCTTTTGTAATATTACGTAAAAAGCACTCA
>JAPWTK010001590.1:0-18201 GCA_029963805.1 Aromia moschata
GTTTAAGGGGTCTTTCTGGGAATAATTTTCAGCATTTTTTTTAAACATACAGGGTTTGTCCGGAAAGTAATGTCAGTGAATTTTTTTTCCCGAGACTGTATGCGCCAGCCCGCGCTTTACGTGCTGGATTATGGTGGGGGGATCTGGCAACAAGATCCAACAAGCGTCAGTTGGCTACCGGTCGTTGTAGCGGTCGCATCACTCGTTCTTTGAGAGTCGTTACAGTTACCCGGTGCAAGAAAAAACGCAACGTTCGCTTGAGCAACGGATGACGATCAATTTTTGTGTGAAACTGGAGAAGAGTGCTGCGGAAACCATTCCAATGTTGAAGAAGGCTTTCGGCGTCGATTGTCTTTCGGACAGGCAAATTTTTCGGTGGCACAAGGCCTTCGCAGAAGGTCGGGAAGATGTCAACGACGAGAATCGCGCTGGACGGCCATCAACCTCCAGTTCCGACGACAATGTGAAACGTGTGCGTGACTTGTTGAACACTGACCTTCGTCTAAGTGTCCGTTTAATTTCCGAAACGTTAGACATTACGAAAACCATTGTTCACGAAATTGTGTCGGTGTCTTTAGGAATAAGGAAGGTGTGCGCGAAGCTCGTGCCAAAAGTGCTAACGGACGATCAAAAAGCGAGGCGCGTCGAAACCTGCCAAGAACTTTTGGACACATGCGAAGACAAACCCGCTTTCCTTGATGACGTCATTACCGGGGACGAAAGTTGGGTCTTTGAATACGATCCGGAGACGAAGAGGCAAAGTGCGGAATGGCACACGTCGAACTCCCCTCGCCCCAAGAAGGCCAGGATGTCCAGGTCAAGGATCAAGACAATGCTGATTGTCTTTTTTGATTGCCGGGGATTGGTCCATCATGAGTTTGTTCCGCAGGGGACACCTGTAACCGGGGTAAGTTTTACGTCAATGTTCTGAAGCGGCTGAAACGCAAGGTGAATCGCGTCCGCCCAGACATCACAAAATCCTGGAAGCTTCACCACGACAATGCGCCTTCGCACACCTGCTTCCTCGTGGCCGATTACCTCGTCAAGGCAGGCATCACCGTTGTTCCCCAGCCTCCCTACAGCCCAGATGTGCCCCCCCCCAGACTTTTTTCTGTTTCCGCGCCTCAAAACCCCAATGAAAGGACAACATTTTGGGTCGGTGAAAAACATTCAGAAGGCTTGCACCGACGCTTTAAAGGCGATTCCGGAAAACGACTATCGTGCGGCTTTTGATGCGTGGAAGACCCGCTGGAACCGATGTGTGGACGCAGGAGGAATGTATTTTGAAAGTTTCTAAAGATTTGTACACATATAACCAATAAAAACCATTTTTCAAAGCTCACTGACATTACTTTCCGGACAAACCCTGTATTTTTGTTTTATAGAAAGAAACGAGATATCGTTTTGAAATTTTGCAGGTATATTTATTGATGCTTTAAAATCACAAAAATATATTTTTTCATTTTTACAATGTCTTTTTGACACGTTTTGTTTTTTTAAAAACATCAAAAAAATGACGGTTGGCATGATTTTAGGCGATGAAGAGGTGCTTAAATTCGTCGAAGAGTTAAGAATGACAATTTTTTTTAAATCGTGCACACCAGCCTAAAAAACGTGATTTCGAGAAAATTGCGTTTAAAGTAAAAAAACTTTAAACGCGATATTCTTCTTGAACGCGTTAGTATTGGAAAAGAATAATAATAATAACCACTTATTTCGACATATATAACGTATACTAATAATACTTAATTTATTCAAAATATTAGATCAAAGCAAATGTTTAAAAGCAGGTAGGGGGTCGAGTAAAACCAAAACACAGCGGAGCGTCGAAGATGCGCTTAAGAATACGCTTAGGAATAATTTTAAAAAATTAAAATATCATTCTAAAACCTTTTGTATAATGTTTTGGATGCTATTTACTAATAAAATCAGAAAACAAAATTTTTGATTTTTCTTTTTTTGAAAAGACCCCTTAAGATTCATCATTTGACATTTCTGTACCTAATAATAACATAACGGAAATTGTTTGAATGGAAATACATACAAGGTGTGTAAATTAAGTAATGAAACTGTTTTTTTTTAAATTTTTTTGTATTCGAATAGAATTACAATTCAGTATTGTCTCCTTCAAAATAATTTCCTAGGGGAAGCCATATAGCGTTGGAGATAATTCTTCCATTCCTCATAGCAGTACTGGAACTCTTATACTGGAATCGCCTTCAGCTGGTCGGTTACAGCCGTTTGAATATTTTCTATGGTCCCAAACGTGACTGACGTTCCTTGAGGTGGTTTTTCATCTCGGGAAGAGAAAAATGTCATAAGGACTCAAGTCATGCAAATACGGAGGCTGAGGAGCCATAGGAATGTTTTTAGTGGCTAAAAACCTTTTTCAAGAACCTCTCTGTAAAAGTGTTGATTTACTGTTTGGCCTGGAGGCACAAACTTTTTGTGGACGATTCCCTGGTTATCAAAAAAAGCAAATCATCATAAAATGGGGATCATTTTCAATCGATTCCAAAAAGTCAAGACACCTTTCTCTCCTGATGTCCTTTTGTTCATTCGAAAGATTTTTTGGAACCATTTTTGCGCAGATGTTTCTCATCCCCAATTCGTTAGTCAAAATCTGCTAAACAGTGGTATGATTCAAATTTAACTCTTTCTCGATCATTCTTGTCGTCAACCGACGATCTGAACGCACAAGATCCCGTATTCTATCGAAATTTTCATCGGTTCTTGAAGATGAAAACCTTCCGCTGAGTGGTTTATCTTCAATCGCCTCAGTTCTCAGTTTATATTCAATCGGTTCTCAGAATGCCTCAACCACCGAAAAACCTGGGCTCTTCAAAAAACACTGTCTCCGTAGGCGTGTTGAAGTTTTACAGAAGTGTCCTTTGCGCTGTGTCCAAGTCTAAAGCAAAACCTGATAGCACACCGTTACTCAAAATCAATGTCACTCATTTCTAAAACGCACTATAAAAAATCGGTTTACGAAAACAGTCACAGAGAACAAACGAATGACTCTTAACAAGTTTAAACTTGTACTGAAGGCATTACATGTTAACCTGCCGCCCTTCCAAGTCCCGTCTCCCGCAGTGTTGCTAAATCGTGCGCTACGTTGCCAGTCTCATTATTAACCCTTTATAGGTCTTTGGTAATTATTTTACCACTTTTCATTTAGGTTCATATTTCATTTATATGCTATATGAAAGTGAGCCTTATGGATTAAATACACTGTAAACGGATTTCTCTAATGGTTTCGGTTCATATAGTTACCATAATTTTTATTCACCTAAGGTGGCGCTGTTGATAAGAAATAAGTGGTAAGCATAGCTACCAAGATAGTTTGCCTGTATGGTTTTCAATGCTATAAGGGTGTACATTGTTTTAGTCGAATTTGTACAGGGTTTCTGGTAAGTTTTTGTTATTTTTATAGTTTTACGTAATACATGACACACGCATGCATTAATAAACATAATAATATTCTGATTTATGTAAAATATTTGAATCTATTAGTCATAAAAACACTACAATAATAGAACTTTGTATTATAACCTCAATTTTAAAAAATAAAAATATATATGTTCTACATATTTTACATACCAAAAACATACTACTCTAAACACAATAAACTCTTACTTTACAAAGCATGTGATTTTTATGGCTATATTCATTTTTATCAAGAAGATATTTGCAAAAAATAGTACCATAGGCGCGTAAAAAAAGACGAAGATTTTCACAGTACGGGAAATTAATTATTATTATTTATTGCAGCAAAATGGCATACAACTTGAAAATTTTATCAAGTGACGATGCTTACGCATTAATTGAATCTATAGACTATGATCAGGCTGTAGATTCTGAAATAGGGCGATTCTGATGCTGATGAAGACGTTTTCAAAACTGTTAGTTCTCGTCAAACTCGTAGATCTGATTCGTCTGTTGAACAAACAGAAGCCGAATCTGATGACGATCAGATCAAAATCTCTCGCGCAACAGGACTCAATACAATTAGAGTGGTGAATGTTATGCAAGGAACTTAGAGCCGATGTGCGTTTTGCACCACGAAAAATAATAAAAAAGGAGCAATATCGTTTGTAGAGCATGTAATGTTGCTCTGTGTAGAAATGGTTTCAGCCCCTACCATGAGCCATAATCAGTTTTTGTAAATAAATACTTGTGTCTCTTATATAATTATTATAATTTTTGTCAATAAAACGTGATAACCTCTACCAATGTTATTTTTTTACCAAAATAAAGGTGGTAAATATAAATACCAGGTGCAAATATAAAAAGATGTCTGTATTATGATGCAAAAGAAAAGATATTTAGACTAAAAAAATGGTCCTATAAAGGGTTAATTTACACACCTCGTACAAACACACATTATCTACAGATACTCCACAAAAGTATTCAGCCACCCTTCTATTTCTAAGAACGAATGTACAAAATACAAATTCACAATTAAGTGAGACTGCATAATATGCGCAAATACGTTCCTCCATTACTCCTTGATTAAAGGATAATTACAACGTAGACGCAGAATAAAACATTCGCTGGGATTACCCGACCAACGCGTTTGACATATGAAAACGGACACACAAAAGTATTCAGCCAGTTAATTATGCAAAGCTGTAGTAGGTAATGCAAGTAGAGATAGTGGGGTTCTTGGCCATAGTATTAGTGTGTGAAAAGTTACATATTAACTGGTGTAGACTCCGTGCCTCTATTAGACAGTGTACCCTTGTCACGCAAATAAAATGCCAAAAGTACGCAAAATCACCATACCAGAGACACAGCATCTTATCTCCTTAGCAAAAAAAGATATTGCACAGCGTAAAAGTGCTGAGACATAGGCATAATACGAAGTACTGTACAGAGTATAATAAAAAAATTGAAATCGATAAAACGGTAGTAAATACCTACGATCACGGCGACCCAAAATATTAACTCAATGAAAGGTAACTATGAAAGGTAGAGATGAAAGCCAAATTTTCTGACAAATAAAAGAAAATCCTGAAGTACTAATGCCAGAGAACAAATACAGAACAATATGTGCTGAGATTCAGGAGAGTACTGGAAAGAATATTGAGTACTGAGACAGTGCGTCGAACCTTAAGAAAAAAGAGCTACCACGGCCGAGTTGCCCGAAGGAAACCCTGGATTAGTAAGGTCAACAGACAAAAAAGACTCACGTTTGCTGACCAGTATGTGAATGAGCCTGAAACTTTCTGGGATCAGCTATCTTTAGCGACGAATGTAGATTTGAGATTTTTGATTCGTCCAGACGACAAATTGTATGGAGAAAACCTATATGGTATATATATATAATGTATATAATATATTAACCTGTATGGTATATCGTTAAATAAGGAAACTTAAAACCTACCGTAAAACACGACGGTGGATAGCTCATGGTGTGGGGCTGTATGGCGGCTGGTGAGGTAACCTTCATTTTATTGAAGGAATATTGAACCAATATTGTTATATTAATATAGTGAAGCATCATTTGCAGGTCAGCGCCGAAAAGTTGGGATTGGGTGATCATTACATCTTTTAACAAGATAATGACCCCAAGAACTGTGCCCGTAAAACGCGGAGATGCTGCTATACCATGTACCGATAATTGAAAACACCGCCGCAGTCGCCCAGTACTAACCCTATCGAGCACTTATGGTCACATCTAAAACGATTCCTGCAAAATAAAACGAATTACCAATAAAGAAGAGTTAAAAAATCATCTCTCAATAGAATGGAGTAATGTGATCCCGGAAGTGACCCGTAAACTGGTGCATTCAATGCCAAAGGGGCTGAAAGCTATTCTGAATTCTAAAGGATACCTGACAAGATATTAGATGTGCCGTTTTAAATTGTTTGTACCTTTCCCTATTATATTTTTCTTTTGGTGGCCGAATACTTTTGTGTCATATAAATTGGACATTATCGTGTTTTGTCGGCAGTTTTTAAATTGTAGTCTGTTTGGATTACTTTTTTTATGTGGTATAATAAAGCATAATGTTCATATATCATTGTGTAATTTCTCTTGTTTGCCAGTCAGTAATAACTATTTCTTGTATGTCAATTTATTAGCAATATCTAGGGTGGCCGAATACTTTTGTGGGAGTATCTGTACATATTTTATTTACGTTTATACTTATAGCATTGTTGCCCGAATATGTCTCACAGTTTGCCGTTTATGCACGGCAACATGTTTTTCCTTTAGCGTCGATAAAAAGCATACGTGTCTCTTATGTTGATGCCCTCTGCAAGGCGGAGCTACGCGTCGTGACACTTTCGTAAACTAATTTATTTACTCTACCTACGCACGACGATGGGGAAGACGACATGGCTTGGTATAAATAAATAATTCGTACAAACACATCCAGGCACAAGTGAATTGAAGTCGAACCTTGAATAAATCATCCATCGTCGAAGAATCTAAAGTACCCAACCTTATCTCAAAAAATAATCGCTGTTAAGGAAACAAAAAGGCCAAATATTGACGAGAAGCTGTTTCTTACTTTGCTAGCTTTATTGATTTATTTGTTTATTTACTGACCGTGTTATTTTATTTTCTATTAATTTATATGTATACTAGGTTGGTCCAAAAAAATTTGTTCTTCCGGCTCTAGGCTTAAATCATAGTATTTGATTAGTTATTACTAATTCCATAACATTTAAATCGTTTAATTAAGTTTTAGAGATCGCTCATTGATGTTTTATTTTCCTATTCAAATTACATGGGAAATGCGTCATTATTTGACTGTAGCCGTTTCGCGAATAATTAAGAAATTTATAGAAGCTCATATTATTTTCAGTAGTCGGGGATCGTATAAAACTTTTTCAGTGTTAGTAAGGGACTCTTTGTATTATAATGGAATTTTTTTATCCTAATGGCAGCGTTGAACTCACCAGTAGCGCAAATCTCAGGACGAAAGCGTACTACGATATTTAACGCTCAAATTTTCTAATATTCTTTTGTTATAAGCCAGGGCATTCAACTTAAATAGCCAGATAGAAAAACGTTTAAATTAGTACCCATGCTAACTATAGATGTCGCATTTATTTGACCAGGCCTCTCTATTCTTATAACATAACTTTATTTTCCCATTTACGATTTATATATTTATTTTAGTGATGGGCACAATCAGATGTTTTCAATAATAAAATTATCAGGTTACGAGTGATTTCAAAAGTCAGATTATAATTGAAAGAAAACGCAGAGAGGCGATTTTTTAAGACACACGTTGGAAAACTTGATGGAAAGCAAGCTTTCTGTATTTGCAAAGTAAATTATACTAATAATTTGAATTATAAACATTCGGATGTTGAGATTATTTTAATAACCCGATTATTATTTATTTCAAATTGTCCCATCACTAATTGATTCATTCAACTGAGTGCCCTGCGATTAGTTTTCGTTTTGGTGTTTCAGTTTCGTGACGGTGTGTTTAAATTTTTGTGTTTCATGCATTTAAACTTGTATTTGTTACAATATGACTTCTTCCTATAAATCCGTTAGAACTTGAACGTTAAAATTTGAACGTTAATAGCTTCAGTACACTGTCGTCGAGATTTGCGCTACTGGTGCGTTCAACGTTATCATTAGGATAAAAAATTCCAATAGAATACAAAGAGACCTACATTGCCAACACTGAAAATGTTTTATACGATCCCCGACTACCAGAAAATAATATGAGCTGCCATAAATTTCTTTAATTGTTCGCGAAAAAAGAAATATTGAAAGTTTGCTACAGGGCGTTCGAGTTTCCATATACAGCTGTCATTTTTTTAATGCAACACCTTGTGTCGGTTTATATTTTTGAGCAGGCCTTTGAGAGATAATTTCAAAAATATAAAATTTGTCGCCTGTCTAAGTCCGTTCGTCAATTATCTGACGTAAAAGTCATTTGACATTACACTTTAATTAGCTTAAAAGTGTCAGTTAAAAGCTAGTACTAAGTGTCACTATAACGTAGATTAATCACTTCGGGACCTTAGAATGGCCGGCTTGTCCTCCAGATTTCAATCCGTGTGATTCTTTTTTATAGGGCAATATAAACGGTAAAGTCTATATCACAACCAATTAACGTTGAAAATTTAAAAACGAGAATTAGAAATGGAATTCATGGAATCGCATCTCAAGTTATTAGAAATGTATTGGCGAATTTGAATATCGTGTGGCTGTAGCTCAAGAAATGTTTGGAGAGCATCGACAATTTAATTTAGGTGTATTTCATGTTTTATTTATTTTGAAAACTATTAATGTGTCACTTACTGCTTTCTCCATGTTACGTTATTTCTGTTATTGATACTAGTTAGATACAATTTCCCACATCAACAGCTGTTATTTCGATAGCCACGAAAGGAACAGGTAACAAATGTTATATGTTTGAAATTGTCTCTCAAAGGCCTGCTTAAAAATATACAACGATACAGGCTGCTCCATTTAAAAAACTAACACTGACAGCGGTAACGAAACTCCAACGCCCTGTATACTTTCACTATTTCTTGAAAAAACTCTAAACTGAAAAAATAAAACCCGACGTGCATTTCGTTTAAATATCAGACAAAACCTGGTTTTATTTTATTAAAAACTTCTAGCCCTCACTGTATATAATTTTATGTTAGCATAACACGATTTAATAATTTATTCAAAAAAATTCTTGCAAAAACGATTTGATTATTTCTAATTAAAATTCGACCGTTAAATAATTTTGAACCAAATTTCCGAAAAATTTCCGAGTAGCATCAAAGTTATCTATGATTTACATATATCTATTATTTGTAAGCTATATTTACCTTCATTGTATTCATACATTTTTTATAGAATGTGTTCAAAAAAGTGGAAGCAGGCCTGTAGAGTCGTAACTGTTGATATTTTCAAAAAATGTCTGCTACAAAAACATTCGTACTACAAATTTTCATCAAAACATTAACTTAAAGTGGGTGTTTACTAAATCAGAAAAATTTGTGGTTAAATGGTACCACAACTTAGTTTTCATTTATTTGTTCAAAAACTACACTAAAGTCTACAACAGTGTCGAACAATGTCAAAAAATAAAGACGAATAAAACACAGGCAGCACAGTTACCCTGAATAAAGCATTACATAGTATATGTTATATTCATTTTAATATTAATTTTATTATTATTAAGTAATATTTTTATTAATTACAGATTAAAAAATATGTTTTTTAAAAATTAAAATTAAAAATAATATGTCAGATTACAAACTGGTCCTCAAAAAACTCAGTTAATGTGTAATATGCCTTTTTTAAATATTTCGTAATTTGTTTTTTTAATAGGAAGTAGGTACTCTGGTGAGGTAGCTTGTAAATAAAGGCAAAAATACCTACTAGATAATACATGGTATATTTTTTGTATATAAAAAATTTGGTATATCTGTCGACGATGTGTGATTTATTGTGTAGGTTTCGAGCAACAAATGATTTCCTATTACAAATATTATTGATTCATATATAGAGGTTAACTAATATAAGGATCTGATTTGTAGCAAATTTATCTTTACATAACTCAGTTTGCTTCACATTTAAGTTATATCTAAGACACTTTTTTTTGTAAAACATAGACTCTATTCACATCGAGGTTTATCCCCAGAAGATAATGTCATATCTGATTGTATAATATATAGGCGTGATACGACATAAAAGCTGCATCTTTGTTAACGTTTTATGCAATAGTTTTTAAAGCAAAACAATAAAACTTCATTCGCGTCTAATAAAAAATTGTTAAAAAGACGATATTCAGAATCAATAATCCCTAAACATTTGAATATCGTAACGAGTTTTCTTACACCTCCGTTTTTGGACATTCTGAACAACATAGTATTCCTTTTCTAAAATTTTTTGATTAGACACGAATTAAGCTGTGTTGCCACTTAACCGTTTTGACAGGCCGACGGATAATTGTGGCACATATGTTTTTTGATGAAAATATCAATAGTTATGACTACGGTTTTCAACTTTTTGGAACACACTGTAAGTATTAGCCTTATACAATTTTCCGAAAATTGGCATCACTACTTAAAACGAAATTAACCTTTCATGCATGACTTTTCAGAATTCAATTTTTTGGGAAATAAAATTCAAATTTGTTTAAACAGTTTATTAACAAACAGCCCTTAACACATAAAAGTATGATTACATCGTGATTTTTTCAACATTTTCAAAAAATAGTTACATACACTACAGTGGATATCATGCAACTTAGCGTCTAGTGTGGAAGTTTTCAAAACAGTCGAGGCAGATATATTCCTTACATTTTATATATACTTTGTCCTTCTTTTACAAGATTAGATTTACACCAGTTTGCATTTTTGATATCAGTTAATTGTGACCAATGCCCGTCACCGTCAAATCTCACCTCAGCCTGAACGTGTCTGACACGCTTTTTTTATAATCGAGGGTGGTGTCACTGATCTTGGGCGTCCTACTTTGGATTCTTTTGTACCCTTCACTAGCAATGTTTTTGTAATGCTTTCTTTTGAACTGCAGAAAATCTTTGTCGATTTCCCTTGCTTTATATACAATGAAAGCATTTACTATCGAAACATCTAAAAATGCATAAAAACTTTGATATACCATCTTTTGTTCTTTCGTCGCATAGGGTACATCGCTAAATACTGGTCATGCAAATCGACCCCACCCATGTTTTTATTATAGAAATTTATTGAAAATAGGCGATCTATTTCGATAATTTTTTTGTCACTTTTACTAAACCTTTAGTTTTATCTTGTGGTTCTTTTCCGACACAAGAGGAAGCAACTAACATAGGGGCTCTGTCATACCATTTAGTTATTGATATATTGTTCTTGGCAACAATGTAAGATGTTCCTCTTGGTTGTTGTTTTTTCATGTCTTTGTCAGAAGGTAAAAAGTACCGACTTGCGGGGCTCTATTCTTTAACTCCTTGGTAGATCTCAAATTGGTACATGTAGCCACTTACACCGGCTCTGATCCAACATTTTACACCCCATTTGTTGGGTTTGTTTGGCAAGTATTGTTTGATACTAAGCCTACTTTTAAGAGGAATAACCTGCTCGTCTATTGACTGGTACTCTTCAGCTGAATAGACGTTCAAAAAAGTTGTACTGCAATTTGTCTAAAAATGGACGCAATTTCCACAATTTATCATCTGACTTGGAAGTACTGTCTACAGATTTTCCTCAAAATGTAGGTATCTAAAGTATGAATTCATATCTATTTACTGTCATTGAGTTTGCAATCATGTCCATTCTAAGACCATCATCTGACGACCAGTACAATCGAATGCGGGGGTATCGGATGTATGACATTACAATATTTATACCCAAAAAACACGTAAAATTCTTTTTTGTCAAATTCAAAGATTTTCCTTTTTGAGTGGCATATAGATTTGATTGGTAGAAAATATTGTCTACCATCTCGTCCGATATAAACGACGAAAACAGATCAAACATGGACTCTGTACTGACATTTACTCTACAGGTATCTTGAAACTTAGGTAGCATGTCAGGTCCTCTAGAATTGTCTCTTAGGGTCCACTCAGTACGTTGTGCTACCATCCTCTGTTGCAGTTCTTTTAGAGGGATATCATCTTCACTGTCATATTCATCATTATCGGAAATTTCTTCCAGTAATTCCACATAACCATCTTCCGACGAGCTTTGGGCGTCATCTTGAGAATGCATTATACGAACTTCCTCATCCTCAGAATCATCAGAATAGTCGAAGATCAGCAAACACCACATTCTACAACAGAAAATAAAAAATAATCAAATATTATTACCGTACTTAACATCTACCACACAAGTAGGCACTGCATGATATCCACTACAGTGGATGTGAAAAAATGCTCATAGTAAGAAGCTTGGACAACTTTTTGCATAAAGTCATAATAACAGGAAATAATGGTAAGTACAAATAACTACAAAAACAATTTTTACCTTCTTTTCAGGCAGTCCATAGAACTTTCTAGCTTCAATACACTTGAGCAAGTCTTCCATCGTTGAGATTTGCTGTTAAACTGGTACCAGTTGACTAAAGTCGTCGGTAACATTAGTTTCACACTTCACTGATGGCATCAAGTGTAGAGACTACTTTATATCCACTGAAGTGTACTTTATACATTTGAGATTGTTTAAAGTATGTTTGAATCTACAGAAAAGAAAAACTTTTGCATACACTACAGTGTATGCCATACGAAAGGGTTAAACTGTAAGTCCAACACTGTTTACCTTATATCTTGAATAATCTTGTTTTTTTTGTAATAATTTTGATTTTTCTGTTATAGATTTGCTGTGACAAGACTTAGGCTGACAAAATTTTTCCTATCAATATTTTGTAGAATGTGTTAGCAATATATTCAATACAGTGACTTTTGAACTTTTCACAAAAATTTTAACTATTTTAGTTAGAGTATTGTAATTGTATTTAAAAGCTAAAGTAATAAAAAGTAAAAAAAAATAGATATAAAAATACACAAAAAAGTAAATTAAAGTAATGTAATTTAACCATAAACTACTGTAAATAATTATACATTCAGACCCTCTTTCAACTCAACACTTTGTGAATATGTCAGGTATAATATCTTGATTTACGCCCCAATAGCCACATTCCTTTTCAATATCTTAAAACTGCTTACTCTCCAATTTAAGTGCATAGGTGAACAGGTGGACACCTGCTGACAAGTTATTAAAACTTGACAAAAGAGTGTGCAATACCACGAGTTTTGGAGCATAAAGTTGGGTCCTCAGGGTTATGCAGAATAACCGATTTAAATTTCGGAAACCTCCCAAACAAACGGGCGTAACATTGTAATGACAAAATCGATTCGAAAATTATAATAATTTTGCGTTTACCGAAACAGAAATAAACGGCCAAATGATTGATGAGGGTCTAGCTTAACACATGCAAACTTTCAATTACGGTTTTAACTGTTTGAAAGTTTCCACAAAATGAATTGTTACCATCAGATAATGTGGAGAGTTAATCTACAACCATATTTTCCTAATAACTGTGATGTAATAGGCATCTAATTTTAGTAAATCGCAAAACCTGACGCCTGAACATGTGATGACAGAGATAATAGACCAGGTTTTGGTAGCTGAATTCCGGAATTATTTATGATTATTGTTTTAAATACTTCATGACCAATAAACTATCCCAATCTATAATATCAGAGTTTTCTTCCTCCACTGAGATGAGTTTTCAGCAGCTAGGTAACTAAGCTAGGCTAAGTAACATGAAATTATGTTATTGTAGTTTTTCTAGATTATCAAAAACTAAGAATAAGATAAAAAATGTAGTTTATGAATATGTTATAGAGATTGAAAAAAATGCGTACCTATTTCATATATTTTGTTACAAATACCAGTTCTTGTCTTTTGCAACTATATTTCTACTATATTTTCAAGAGACAACGAATTAAATAAATACAGTGTATAAACAAATATGTATTAGAGTGGAGTGCTTTTATCCTCTTAGGGCTATCTTTTATCGTTTTAGCACTATCTCACTAGCTTTTATTGGTAATACTATTTCTGTTCTATCTATCATTCAAAAAGCCTATATTTCGATTCTAGCCAAGAAAATGGATACAAATGGGTTGTGGAATAAATTGAGTTCAATTGATAAATATTAAAACCTTATCATAAAAAGTCAGTGTTTAAGAACTGATTTTAAATTCAGAAGAAGCGTTAATGTACGAATTCCCTTTGCAGTTTGCACAAATTGTTGAGCAATTTAATGGCGTTTTTCTGAAACTACAGATAGCTCTGCAACTTTTGATGCATTTGCTATATGCAGCCATTAAAAGTTACCGCGGACTAGATTTTTTGATGGTGGTAACTGGAACCAGATCATATTTCGTAGTATGCCAAACTCAGCTCAACGAATCCACAATGGTTACATAAGAGTATTTGAGAGCGTATGGTTTCAAGTACTGTTAACCTGCAAGTTCTAGGGTTGGAGGTAGAGAAGCAAAATTAAAATTAATTTTCACAAGATATTTTGCAAACAGTCGAAATCTTCCCGCTACAGCCATTCAAGGTATAAACACTCTTAGCTCTGTAGAGTGTTATCAAGAATGTTTGCCCTGCATCTTCTATATTATTCAGATGCGCGTCTTTCACTTAAATCACACCACATAATTTGACGTTATCTCTATGGATAATTATACAAATGGAATAATACAGAAGTCGTAGGATATATAACCAAATCCCCTAACAGCTGCCAAGAACAGAATAATACACTTTCCTTGCCTGCAAAATGAAATATATAATTTTATATCTATGTACATATAAATAGAAAATGTTTGATATATTCAGAATGTTGGAAACCATTGACGGAGAAGGGACTAGCCTGTTCTCCAAAGGAAAGCCAACAACTTTCCTTTTCCTGGTTTTATAAAAAATCTTGGTGGGTCGTAAAGCTAATCTTATAAGAAGTCTAAGGACCAAGTCTACCCTAAGTCTACACCCTAAGTCTATTTTTGACCAGCAGGCCGTGTTATTGGGCAGGTATCAATCAACTGGTGACTATCAGTCCTTTATACAGCTAGCCCGCTTATAATCTAGCGAATAAGAGAACGGGAGTGGGACGCAGGACACTGAAAAGGAGAAGAGGCGTGAGAGGTGCTGTGAATGAGAAAATAAGAGAGGTGGTGCTAATGCTAAAAATATCGCACCCTATTAGTTATTTTATTCATAAGTTTATAAGTTTTTAATTATAAGTTTTCAGTACTTAGACGGAGTTCAAAAGTGGAACCTTACACCGTAGTTGCAACTTTGACAAGAGATACTGGTAATATTGCTTCAAAATATATCATATAGCTACCTATTTTATGCGTACTAGGGTGGTTCAAAAATTTTTTCTTTTTTTTCTTTGCTCTTATGCTCTCAAATGTTTTCAATAAATTTTTTAGTTTCATATTATTGGTGGTTTATAGTGTATTTTTATGTTTTAACAGTTTTAAAAATGATTGTCGGAAACTAGTCTAGATGGCAGCACTTATAGTAACCAGAACATATGGTCTAAGATGTTCCATACGGTCCATATGTTCTAATTATCATAAGTGCTGCATCTAGACTAGTTTCCGATAATCTTTTAAAACCGTTAAAATATAATAATACAGTCTAAACCACCAATAACAATGAAACTTATAATAAATTACATAAATAAAAAAATTACTGAAAACAATTTCCCCGTAGTAAGAAATATAGTCTTTTTCAGATGGCTTTAACTGCTCTTCTAATTGTGATAATAATACGTTATAATACAGTTTTGGAAAGCTTAAAGAGTCAGCTTTAAGAATATATTAAGTATGGATATTATAAAAATTGAGTTGATTACATGTAATTTCAATTTGAATAAAAATCAAAATATTTCCATGTTAATCAAATGGGAAACTAAAATAAAAAAGCGACCTCTTAGAGTTGAGCTACAGCGCTCATCTTTGGTGAGGTTTTTTTTTACATCAAATAAAGACTTTAAGGGTAAGAGCAAAGAAAAATATTTTTTTTGAACCACTCTAATGTTAAAATATTAAAAAACTGATCAACGACACCCCATTTTGGGTCACGTTTATCTACACCCTCTAGCTGCCGAAGTTCACTTCGGCGATTAATACAATAAAACGGATGACAGTAAAGATGATAGGTAATCATCCCAATAAACACACATACGTTAAAAAAAACATTTTTAATGTCCAAACACCATTTGAAAAATGCGTGTCGTTACTACGTACATTCAACTTAAAAATGTCGCGGTTTTAAACGTTTAACGTAACGAAAATAAAAACGTTTAAAGTAAGTGAACTCACAACGTTCATTTTACATCTTAATAATCTTAAATATATACGTTTCTAAATAATCTTTTAATAACGTTAAACAATAAGGGAAATTAAACGTATTGAGTAAACGTTTAAGAAAATGTGTTTTTTCTACGTTGTTTTAACGGGTTATCTACAACCGTTAAAATTTTCAACTACCAATTTATACTGCTGTCGCAGGTTACACGTAAAGTAAACAGTAGAGAATTAAGAACAAATATATATTCAAGTATATAAACATAATATAATTAATAATAATATATATACATATACATGTCTGGGAACTGAAACCAAACATCTTGAAATCAAAAACATAAGAAACTTAAATCTATTATTGCTGTTCTATGGTGTTTCTTGACGTCATTTGGTTTAAGTATTCTGGTGGCCGAATGTTTCAGCCGTTCTTTTACACTCCAAGCATTTGCAGGTCGTTATTTTTGTTTGTCGGAAATTAAGATTAACGTCCTCTGAAAAAAAGTTGATATAAAACATTGATACGACTCTTTACCTAATATGTATCTTATTACCACAATATATATTGTAGAAGTATTGCCATTGTAACATAATTGTTTAAACTACCAGCCGTCCGGACTAATAATTGCTCAAGAATACCTAAATAAAACATTTCGTCATTAGTTAGATGAAAAATACGACTTATTCTATATTATCACTAACTGAACGGTCACTGGTCAATTCTACACCAGTATCAAAATGCAGTTTTTTTCTCGTATTCTAAATTAAGGCTAGAATAATTATGTATCTGCGGAAGTTCGTAGTTTTGTTGGTATTTGAACAAGAAGGTTACATGATAAAACATGCAAGGAGTTCAGTTTGATGGGGGGTTCACTCTTTGAAAAATTCTCACCATTTGAAAAACAGTTGCATAAAAAAATCATTTTCATTGTTTTTTTTTTTAAATTGGCGATTAAATACAATTTTTAAGTGTATCATAGTTACCTCTGCTGTACCTACAAAAAATGTAGTAATGAAAATGAAATTGTATAACGTACAAATTAGCAATAGGTAAAATAAATACTTGCTGATTATAATGTGGAAAATATCTGGCATTCATTACAAATCACACGGCAAAAAAAAAAGAAATACAGGTCGACTTACCTATACAGATGCAGAAGAATATAAAAACACATCTCTTTGGCAGGGTAACCCGTGAAATGCAACAATGTAATACATAAGAAATAACAGGAAATAGCACGCGTCATGTGATTCGCATAAGCCAATACAGTTATTTTCCCCACACAGAGCGTTTTAGTTACGTCATCATTGATACGTTTTAAAAACTTTTTTTTTACGTTTCTTAAACGGATGAGGGATACGTTTTGATCATGTGTAGGTGCTTTAAAATACGTGTGTATGGAATTAATGATAAACAATATTATTTAATAATATTATTTATCATTAATAACTTCATTCTTCATTTACTTATAGACAAAGTATTTTCCAATAACAAAAGTAGGATTAATGTTCGTTTAGAACACGTTTTATATATAGCAATAATTCACGTGTCTCTTATGTTTTACAAAGACGTTTCTTATACAACCAAATAGAGTACTAAGTCAAAGTAAACATTGTATTAACGTTTGACAGAACAGTCGTATAATTTACATTGGAACAACGTTATTTTAATGTTTTCAAAGAGACTGTTTAGATTTTTCGTTTAAAAATCATATATTTTTAACGTTTTAATTAACCGTTATTTTTTCTCAACGATATATAAACGGTTGTTATTCGATCGTATCGAAACGTATCACGTTTCTTTAACCAATGACACGTTAAAGTTACGTTTCTATAACGTACGTGTGTTTACTGGGATATGAACTTCTATATACATTTTGCAAAAGTTTATGATTTTGTGATGTTCGAACTTTGTGAATTTAAAAAAAACTACTTCATTACGAAAATCAGGCAGGAATAAAAATACGATTTCTTTCTGATACCTACATATTTATTAATTGATTCTCTTAAAATACATTGTAACCAAACAACTTGTATTTAAAAATGAACATAATGACTAAAATATCTACAATCTCTTCACGTGCAACAGTAAAATGTACCCAATCGCTTAACAAACTTGTAAAGTGACAACAACAAAAATGTTGTATTTGAAACATCCTCTAAAATACTATGTATCTAAATTACTACAAAAACAGACTATTAACTCCATAACGAATTAGAAATTATTTATAACAATCAATGAAGTTATAAACATTGGTTGAATAGAGTAGCTATCAATGTTTGTAAAAATAAAATATAATATATATTTATTAAATATAAGCATGCCTGGAGTGTTTTTACTGAGGTTAGTCTTATTCAAAGTGTGATCCACGGTTACCGATATAGGTGCGAACTCCTTTTC
>JAPWTK010001591.1:0-18148 GCA_029963805.1 Aromia moschata
TTCTAGATGTCAAATTCATTTTCTAGAACATGTAAAAACTATAAATAGTGTTATTGATAGAGTTAGTTTTGATTAGAATGTTCAACGGTAGAGATCGACGAGTTGTAGAGTGTTAATAAAAGTGTTTAAATTGAAGATTAGTTTATTTGAAGAGAAATAGAAATATGTAACAGTATATATGTACATATGTATATACCATATACATATGTATGAAAGACAAACATAAATATGTGTTTTGATTAATTTTGCACTGCTCTTATTTCTTTTTTTTTCACAGTATAAATTTCTTAACCAGTAAAACAATAAGCAAAAAATAAATATTCATTCCAATTTATGTTATACAACCTTAAATGATGCCAATCAAAACAATTTCTATAAACTGCATAAAACAAACTAATATAATCCACAGTAATAGGCCATAATTTGATTTTGATAAATTTTATATAATGATAATTCAATTGAACAAAAAAAAAGTTATCACAAAAAAAATGGTACAGTTTAAAGAAATTTCTTTAAACTGTGATAACAGTGAGTGGACTTTCCGAAATGACAACAGTATAAAATACATGACATAATCACGCCAAACCTGCCTAGTTTTTCTTAAACTGTTTTTCTCAGTCTATTGCTAATTTCATCATAAATTGTATAAATTGCATTCATCATTTATATAAATCCCAAAACAATTAACTATCCATAAAAACGTTCAGTTTAAACATATTTCATTTACAAATAACGGTTACCTTATTGTTTGTTTTTTGTATTGAATTTTCTCAATCTATCCATTTCTAATACCATTGTTACAGACAAATATGTACCTATTTGATGTTCTAATTACTTCAATTTTAAGTAATTACATAATTCAGGTATCGCTGGGTGTTAAATTCAGTGCACGGGGGGTAAAGTGTAAGTAAGGTGCTAACTTAACGAACATAATATGTCTGACACTAAAGATAGCTTCTGCGCAGATCCCGCCTTAGTATAAAAAATAAAACTGTGAGCAAAACTTCAAAGGGAACCGGCGACTGATTACTTTTAAACTGTGTTTAGGACCACAGGAATACAGAATAGCTGTCCTACGGCTACCCTTTGACTAACTTCTTGAATTTATTAAAAATATTACAACAGTGTCTCACAATATGTAAATAGGTGTAGTGCATCTTAAAGAGGATATAATTTTTTTTTCAGTTCAAATAAAAGGATATTATACCTAAGGCATAAATTGGAAACATACAAATGTAAGAAATATATTCAGCTTAACCCTACTTAACCTAATCAACCCCAAAAGATGAAATAATGAAATCTAAACAAACCAAACAAAAATATAAAGACTTACTTTTAATTAAGTGAACACAATTGTAATATCAATATATTTATAACAAATAATTAAAACAACTGACAAAATAGATATGCACTATATTTTTATTTTTGCTAAATTAAAATTAATGGTTAGGTTTCTTATTTACAATTAGCGGAACACTGCCATATGAATATAAAGCGCTTTTAAACACAAATACATTTCCAATCGTCATTGACCTTGCCAGCAAAAAATCAGTGGTTCAAAGTTCAACAATACGCTAAAAAACTTAAACTGGTACAAAAATATCTATGAAGTTAGCGTGTGTCTAGTGTCTATGGTTTGTTTCTAAACGATATAAATAATTTTCTAAAACTGAACGGTATCGCCATCTATTCACATTTGAGAACTAAAGCGGTGAAGCTTGTTTCAGGTCCATAAGAGTGGTCAATACCTAGGTATCCAATGTATCTTATAAATGGTGTGAACAAATTTTATATATTGAATTAAATTAAGCAAAACAGGAAAATGCATCAGCGGCTTAACAAGCTTGTTATTAAATCTACTAGCCACTAGAGGGTAGCCCTAACTGGGAAACTGAAAAAGTTTCTAGTTAATGACTAAATAAGACAATGTTTGGTTACATCGCTCAGAGAAAGTGTCGTATTCTATTAGTGACTAATTGTTTTTATGCTTAGTGATAAAAATTATATTTCTGTAACCGTTTCAGAATCAATCACCCGGTATATGTGTAGCATTTTCTTTGACGTTGATAGTCTACGCAATTCTTTGAACTAACTCGGTTGAATATCAATTACTTATATCGGTAATGTAACATTAATTATATTAATACCTACTATATACCTACGACTTATTTTCATAATTAATTAACAATGTACTTAGTATTAATCCATAAGCATACCGTTTTATTGTACAGAAAACCTAACATATAGAGAACGTTTAATTTTGAAGTGACGTTAAGCAGATAAAACGTTGTTGTAATAATTATTGAAAGTGTCACAACTTCAACTAAAAGTACTTACTACTACAAATCTTAAAAACCTATGTACGTTTACATGTGTACATATTATGTATGTTTAGAATTAGAACTTTCTTTTCGTCAGGTAAAGTGCCGTTATTGGCGAAAGTGTAATTGGTATATTGCATTCTAGTATTTAAAATAAATGATAACGTTTACCTAGCATTACAAACCATTTCAGTACAATATTACCCACAATAAATTAATACTATATATGTACCTACCTACCTATTACTATATTCCTAATTTGATACATATGTTCCTATTTTATATTTATTTTATTTGTAAAAGTTAAACTCTAATTTTCAAATGTACTTAGTTATAGCCCATATAATATGTACATTAAAACTTTAATTTCCCCTCTTCGACAGAGATAGTAGGCGTGGTTAAGTCTTACTGATAATAGGAGTAGGGGAAAAAAATCAAATTCTTTAATGTAGTAGGTTTTGGATACCACAAATTTCATCGGTCCCCAAAATAGGATTTTAGTCCTCAAAGTAAGCCTTCCGGTACCCAAAGTAGGCCAATGTACCAGAAGCCTGCACATGACAAATGAAATGGTTCTCATAACTTGCGGCTGAGCTTATATATATATATATATATATATATATGCTTATAACCCATACGTTCTTCCCTCAAAACTACATATACTCAATTCTTAGTTCCCTCATATATAACGTGCACTTCCCTCCGATTGCGGAGGGTACAACGCTTTGCGTTAAATTTAATATTAAACGGTTGTCCAACGCCCCTCCTAACATTTGCAGAAAAAAATGCAGAGAGGGTACTTGGTACATTTTTACCTTAAAAATGGGCCGTTTAGTTCGACTTTCTACCGGCGGCGCTATAATCGTTTTGTAGATTATAAACTTCATTCCATGTTCCCTCCACAATATTTTATAACATCTTGTTATAAACGGTCGATCTCATTCCCTCCGAAATTCGACAACATTGCGGACGTTCAGTGTTGTGAGCGCGAATCCTGAGTTTACGTTTAAAGCAACATTTTCTTGGGTGAAAATGACTTCGAGAAGCAGGTTACTCATTGAATTAGCGCAAAAAAAGGTAAGTTAAATTTACTCATATAATACCATTTATTTATATATTCTTAATAATAATAATGTGCCGGAATATGTAGAGAACATTTTATTTTGTTGTAATGTATTAAATTAAAGTATAAGTAAGTAAATGTATATGAAACAAAAATCTAGAAGTTGCAGAAGTTATTCTTAATATCAAAAATTACTTTTGGGTGGTAAGATAGTTTGACATAGATATATCCTCAGAAACATAATTGTGATTTTTTTAAACGCTTTTATTTTTTAGCTAGTATGGGTTTAGACGATTGAAGTTATGTGTCATATACGAAACCTGAATGTTGCTGCGATAGTAATAAGGTAAAAAAATCAGTGATTACTTCTACAGTACAAGTATACAAAAATATTATACAGGGTGTCAATTTGAAAACGAACAGCATTTAATATTGCCTAAACTAATGACAGTATCAAAATTTGGCGAAACACGTCAATTTACATATCAAAGGGGACAACTTTTGAGGCATTTGTTGTCGTACTATTTTCAACCCCCTGACCCCTAAGGCACCAACCCTAAAATTTTCAATGGCAAACCCTATTTCTTTTGCCATTTTTGAGTTTCTTGTACAATTCTAGATAAATTCTAGACATAATGCAACTTTTAAAAGGGATTACATTCATGTCAGTCACATCCATTCATTTAAAAATATTTGTTGAAAAACTAGGTACCAAATTCTTTCGTTTTTTAGGATGGAGCACCTCCTCATTATGTACGCCTAGTAAGAGAGTGGTTGGATAATCATTATCCGGAGCAGTGGATTGGTAGGAGAGGACACATTGAATGGCACCTAGGTCACCAGATCTGACACCTCTCGATTTCTTCCTATGGGGTCACTTGAAATCAGTTGTATTCAAAACTCAACCAGATTAAGTTGAACAACTGCAGCAAATAATTGTACAAGAATCCTAGGCTAAGCTTACAATAAACTTAGCAGGACAACTACCCAAAAACTTTTATATTGCATATTATTTAGATTCCTTATTACGCCTCTAAAGCAAGCGAGACAGGGCGACTTCCGCTAGCTCTTCGAAACCAAAAACCATTGTAAATCATTCGTATATGTAACTTTCACCAGACAAGGTGTATCGCTCTTGGAGCGAGCATTACATTACATCCAAAATACAGTCCGCTATTAAATTCATTTTAAAATTGAATAATTGGTGTTGTAAATTAAACCCAAAAAAAAAGAAAAAACTCACAACACCACCTGAGCTACATTACCCTGTCTGTATTGTAAATGAATATGGAAGTAAAAATGAAAGCTGAGTCTTAATAATATGATATCTGCATTTTTCTACCACGAAAACCTAGAAAACGACACGTCACATGAATATTTGTCTTTATTCGCATTAAAATTAAATTCATCTCCCCGTTTATAATTTTCAAACGTCAGCCAACAAACAAAATTAATTATTGACAGTTATCAAATTAGGGAACTAAGATTTTTCTTTTAGTTAGCCTACCTACGACGCAAGCGGGATATTTACATTAGCATTTGTTATTTACTTTTCCGCAAAAAAGTTGTGCCGGATTTTTTTATGAACCCAGTATGCAGCAAAAAGTGCCCCCTTGCATCAAAAATCAAAACTATCTCTAAAAAACTTTTTACAAAATTTGTCAAAAATGTTAGTTTTTTAAAAGATATTTGGAAATCGAATTTTTATCGAATTCAAAATTATAAGTTTAACACCCTGTACCTTAGTTATTATCATCTATTGGATTAACTATCATTAGTCCAAAAAGTTTCAAGTCAGTCAACAACATAAAATTAATTATTGAATTACACTGGGGAACAGCTGTTGTGGTGCGAGGTTTTTGAACTGATTCTATATCAGTTTGATGTCCTGAATTCAAATATCGTATTCATTTTCCCTATCAGCTCCAGTTTTTAAGATATACAATTTTAGAGAAATATGAGTTCTATGATTTTAACTCAAATCTCAAGTGTAATAAACAAAAGTAGATTCGACTTTTTTATTTTATTTATACCAAATACAATCTTAGTTAAAAGTTAACAAACAAACAAAAAAACATTAAAGAAATCAAATATTAATCTCGACACTTCTAAAACCTTTTTTCCGACATCCCTTTCTTGAATGTTTTCAAACAGTCTCTTTAAACTCCAGCAGTAATCTGCCATCATGTGGATGTCCCATCTTCCTTGGTAACGGTCCTCCATAATTATTTTAAATCTTGGAGAAACCTTTTTCAGGGCATTGTTTCTCGCATCATGTCTCCTAAATTTTCTGGAAACCGGTCCAAGTGGCTGTCTAGATAGTGTACTTTTTGCATCATAAAGTACCTAATAATTAAAGTTGTTCAGCATCTTGTTAACAAATTTAAAAATTAGTTTCAGCTTTATGTTTGCCTAGAAAATCTTCTACAACTGCAACAAATGATGTCGTTCAACTTCATTCATTGAATTGATGAAGGCAGGATCTGTAATAATTGTCTTATTTGGGGTAAATATCCCTGCTTTGAGTTTTTCTGTGCTCAACTGAGGCGTTTTTACCCCTATGATATTCAAAACAAGGCCCATCCTTACTCAAGAGGCCTTTACAAATTGCTTCATTAAGCCCAACTTTATGTGTAACGGAGGAAGAATGATTTTTTCTCTTTCAACCAAAGCGTCGTTAATGACATTCTTTTCCCAACGTCCATGTTTTCTCTCAGAGGCCAATTTTTTCTAACCCAGTGGTGTGTTTTGTCCCTACTATCCCAAAGGCACAAGAAACACGGATATTTTGTGGTAACCACTTTGCTGCCCAAGAAGAAAGTTCACCATTTTTAAGTCTACACATATCAACCATTGATGTTCGTGATACCTTTATCTTCTGCAAGACTAAAGACTATGTTATATTCTTCTTTCAGTTTCGTTGAGTGAGCTAACGGTATAGAACCATATTTATTCCCATTATGTAGAAGGACACATTTTAAACTTCGCTTTGAACTGTCAATAAATAGGCGCCAATCATCTGGAATATATTCAGAAAGTCCCATTTCTTTCATGAGTCCCCCAATTTCGTGACAAATCAAGATTGTCTTCTTGAGAAAAGAATGGTAGCAGGATCTTTTTCTCTTGTACGGTAAAAGGTAATTTTGGTTCCTTGTTCCAGTAAATTTTTGTCGTTTTAACCTAGAAGCCAGTACTTCAGCAGCTTTTTTCGATAAATTGAGATCCTGGTGAGATCATTTAATTCGTTTTGATTGAAGCGTTGAGGAGACTGAAGACGTCCCCTCATAGTCACTGTTAGTTTCATTAGCATCGGAAGAGCGATCAGAGGGACAATGTTCGTTATCAGAGATATCTGGTAGCTCATGAAATGTTGGAATCGGTATTTCATCTGAGTGCGGGATAGGGCGTATTGCCGAGTCTAAATTGGGATAGGTCCATTTATGGCGGTTATTTCGATTGATTCCATTAATATTTGCTAAACAGAAATAGCAATCATCGAAGTGGTTTTTTGGTTCTCTCCAAACCATTGGTACGCCGAATTTCAAACATTTTCTTTTGCCGGTAGTCCACTGCCGTAATTGCTCTGCTGCAAGTTTTACATACAAGATGCGGGGCCCACGTTTTGTCCTGATCACCAAGCTTAACTCCAAAGTATGCCAAATATGCTTGCTTCACAAAGTCAGTAATAGCTCGTCTGTTTTGTTGGAACATGTATATCTCCGCATATATAACAAAACACATCAGGTTGATTGACACAACTTCTTCTTGAACTGGACGCTGAACTCATTTTAATTCTGTTCAATAACACAACAACTTTTTTCTTAACAGAAAATAACACGCCGAATTCGATCTACTCTCTTTAGCAAGAAGGCACAAACTGACGAGATCTTACCTGAGTTAGGGGTATAAAAGGGTCAGTTCAGGTACCCTGGGAGGCAATGTTTCCACTATTTATAGATTTACCTGGAATTTACTCATTTACAGACTGACAATAAAACAATTGCACCTACATTAATGATTATAAAATAATTTTAGGAACTCTCAGAAACCAATAAACTGCATAGAAACCAGATATGTAGATAAATTTATGTATCTAAAAAAGTAGAGCTGATAGAGAAAAACGGATTGCACCTATAGATTTAGCTTCCAAATATAGTTCAAATCAGGTCATAAAATCCCAGGCACCAAAAAAAAATTTTTTTTGTTCCCTGTGTTATTATTAAATTAGGTAACTAAGATTTCTCTTTTTGTACTTATTTTTACATAGTTGATTCCAATTTCAAAAAGTTAGGCAACATCATCAAATTGATGCTGTTGATAATTGTTGATAATTATGATGAACTGATAATTGCCAATAATCTGTTTTATGTTGTTGACTAACTTTTGAAATTTTATTCTACCAATAATTGTTAGTCCATGAGTTAATGGTAAAGTAACCAAAATACAGGGTGTCAAAGATATAATTTTAATTTGTTTTTTTTTTTAATCCTTTTGTTGAAAGAAACATTTTTGCACAAAATTTCGAAATTGTTTTTTGGGTGAAATTTTTTTTACTTATTCAACTTTTTAATTATTTTGTTCAAGATTGTATAAAGCGTTTTCAGGGGCATTTTGGAAACACGAAAAGATTTGTGCATTTTTTTTGTGTAAAAATAAGTAAAAAATAATTACGTATTGCATCGTAGGTAAGTAACTAACAAAAAGAGAAATCTTAGTTACCTAATTTAATAATTATCAATAATCAATTTTATGTTGTTGGCTGACTTTTGAAACTTTTTTGGACTAATGATTGTTAATTCAGTATATGGTAGTGACCAAGGTACAGTGTGTCAAAGTTATAATTTTAAATTCGATTTCCTTAAATAACTTTCTTGAAAACCTATGTTTTTGACAAACTTTGTTTTTACTTCAAGAGGTTTTTTGAGGTGATTTTTTTGTTAAGGATCTTGACATAGATGGTAGAGGGCATACCCGTATTCTGCGAGATACTGGATATATAAAAAAAATCGCGCACAACTTTTTTGCCGAAAAATTAATAACAAATGGTAAAGTAAATATGCCACTTGCGTCGTAGATAGCTAACTAAAAGAAAAATCGTAGTTACCTAGTTTAATAACTGTCAATAATTATTTTTTGTGATGTTGGCTGCCTTTTGAAATTTACAAACGGGGGAAGGTGGATATAATTTTTATATAAATAATGAGTAATATTCATGTGACGTGTCATTTTGTCATTTTATAGGTTTTCATGGTAGAAAAATGCAGATATCACATTATATAATTATTAAATAAGGTGATTAAAAAATTCTCCTTTTGTTAGTTAACTACAATGTATGTGAGACATGGACTATAGTTATTATTTATTTTTATAGTTGTTATTTATAGTTATTATTTTTACGGAAAAAAGGTACAAAAATAACAAATTAAGATTGTTGATTAGCAACTAAAAAGCAACAAATTCTCCAGTAGTTAGTGGTTTGTTACGTTAAAGTAGTATGGTTGATGATTCCAATTTAATATTTTGTTAGCATCGCTATCGCATTTTCGGAAACGACTCGAGAAAATAATTTTGGGTTGCACTGTTGATTAGCAACTAAAAAGCAACAAATTCTCCCGTAGATGTTGGCTTATACTTTAAAGTAGTACGGTTGGTCATTCCAGCTTAAGATTATGCTAGCATCACCATCGATTTTTCGGAAACGCCTCGATCAAATTAAATTGTATTTGTAGTATTAGTTATCAACTAAAAAGCAACAAATTCTCCGGTAATTGTTGACTTATTATATTAATGTGATATGGTTGGTCATTCGAGCTTAATATAAAACTAGCATTACCCTCATTTTTCGAAAACGGCCAAAGCAACAAAATTAAAATTTTGGTAACTAATTAGCAACAAATTCTCCCATAAGATTGATTGAATTGCGCTGAAGTGGCCAGCTTAACAGACGTGACAATGTGATCATTTTGCCAGCCACTGTGTTATATAATATTAAATATGTTAGGTAATAAAAAAACGGTTGTTATTGTACAGGGTGTTCGCCTATATTTCAACCCCCCCCTTTAACTCCGTTATGTTTTATTTTACAAAGAAAATTAAAAAAAGGAATTTTAGTATTTTCTATGTGAAATTATTGAAAAAAACAACTGAATGTCTCAGCCAAAAAATATTAGTCAGACAAATATATTATAAAAATATATAAAAGAAATAGAGCAGTATAATGTTTATTATTAAATATCTCGAAAACCGTAAGAGATAATATATTAATTACAAAGAAAATTACGAAAAGAAAATAGATTTTAGTGTTTATTTTGAAGATTCAAAATACTCTACCGGAAAACAATTGAATGTCAGACAAAAAATATTAGGTTGACTCGATTTCTTTTTTATAGAACACATTGTATATTTTTCTTAATTTCGATAAAACTTTTTTTCTGAGCACAAAGTAATACATGTATTCAACAATGAATCAAATAAATAAAATTAACTACTAACAGTGCCTTTTTAAGTCAAGATTGACTCGCTGCCATGATTATTTGTAACAAAAGGATGCCATGATTATTTGTAACCTTGCTTTAATCTTTATTTAATTGAAGGCAGAAGAAGTTGAAATGCTTAAAAACGTGATTTTATTAAAATGAAGAAACTTCAAGGAAGTGTTGTTGTTGTCAAGTCCAAAAGAATAAATAATTTGTCTTTTAAACCTGTCTTGTTCTTTTTTTATTTCAAAAAATAAATACAAAAAATTATATAGAAACATTATTAATATAACTTATCTATCCATACCGGGCGTTCGCGCAAGATTTAATCCCCATATTTCTCTTCCCCATGACACAATTTTAGAAATAAAAATTGATTAGTTAACATGTTTTGCACATTTTTGAACTATGTCCATAATGTACTATATCTACTCTAGAATAATTAGTTAAAACTTTTATGTTATTCTTTGCAGTTATTTTTTAAACTTAAATTACTACATAATTATATCATTTATGTTTAGAACGAAAAAAATTGCTAAGAGAATTAGATACCTATATTGAGTCACTTTTATTCATTATCAAAAGGCTAGCGAAGAAAATTCGATGGTAACCTACTACAGAAAATAAAAACAAAATAACGCAGTAAACTACTGGAACTCACTGCTAAGAGCTAATACTTAATTTAATTACAGCACGAAACAATATAAAGGAACAATAATAATTAATACCATAGCTCCCTCCACAATCTGACAACTGCGCTAGAGGGAAGTACGAGTAATAAATTATAATAAAATATATAGGTTCGGAGGGAAGTAAGAGTGAATCACATCTTTAAAATATATACCAATTTTTGTAGCACAATTCATTACCCCTCTTAATAGACGTGTAGAGACTCCTCCCCTAAATATATATATACAAGGTCTTCTTTATAAAACCGGTAGAAATACCGGAGGTCGGTCCGCCTGGTGTTTATCATGGAGGGAAGAACGATATGCCTATACATATATGTATATATTCAGTTATCTAGCATTACTATTTTTTTTTAGTTATATAAATATTCTGCGAGATACTGGATATATAAAAAAAATCGCGCACAACTTTTTTGCCGAAAAATTAATAACAAATGGTAAAGTAAATATGCCACTTGCGTCGTAGATAGCTAACTAAAAGAAAAATCGTAGTTACCTAGTTTAATAACTGTCAATAATTATTTTTTGTGATGTTGGCTGCCTTTTGAAATTTACAAACGGGGGAAGGTGGATATAATTTTTATATAAATAATGAGTAATATTCATGTGACGTGTCATTTTGTCATTTTATAGGTTTTCATGGTAGAAAAATGCAGATATCACATTATATAATTATTAAATAAGGTGATTAAAAATTCTCCTTTTGTTAGTTAACTACAATGTATGTGAGACATGGACTATAGTTATTATTTATTTTTATAGTTGTTATTTATAGTTATTATTTTTACGGAAAAAAGGTACAAAAATAACAAATTAAGATTGTTGATTAGCAACTAAAAAGCAACAAATTCTCCAGTAGTTAGTGGTTTGTTACGTTAAAGTAGTATGGTTGATGATTCCAATTTAATATTTTGTTAGCATCGCTATCGCATTTTCGGAAACGACTCGAGAAAATAATTTTGGGTTGCACTGTTGATTAGCAACTAAAAAAGCAACAAATTCTCCCGTAGATGTTGGCTTATACTTTAAAGTAGTACGGTTGGTCATTCCAGCTTAAGATTATGCTAGCATCACCATCGATTTTTCGGAAACGCCTCGATCAAATTAAATTGTATTTGTAGTATTAGTTATCAACTAAAAAGCAACAAATTCTCCGGTAATTGTTGACTTATTATATTAATGTGATATGGTTGGTCATTCGAGCTTAATATAAAACTAGCATTACCCTCATTTTTTCGAAAACGGCCAAAGCAACAAAATTAAAATTTTGGTAACTAATTAGCAACAAATTCTCCCATAAGATTGATTGAATTGCGCTGAAGTGGCCAGCTTAACAGACGTGACAATGTGATCATTTTGCCAGCCACTGTGTTATATAATATTAAATATGTTAGGTAATAAAAAAACGGTTGTTATTGTACAGGGTGTTCGCCTATATTTCAACCCCCCTTTAACTCCGTTATGTTTTATTTTACAAAGAAAATTAAAAAAAGGAATTTTAGTATTTTCTATGTGAAATTATTGAAAAAACAACTGAATGTCTCAGCCAAAAAATATTAGTCAGACAAATATATTATAAAAATATATAAAAGAAATAGAGCAGTATAATGTTTATTATTAAATATCTCGAAAACCGTAAGAGATAATATATTAATTACAAAGAAAATTACGAAAATAGATTTTAGTGTTTATTTTGAAGATTCAAAAATACTCTACCGGAAAACAATTGAATGTCAGACAAAAAAATATAAGTTTGACTCGATTTCTTTTTTATAGAACACATTGTATATTTTTCTTAATTTCGATAAAACTTTTTTTTCTGAGCACAAAGTAATACATGTATTCAACAATGAATCAAATAAATAAAATTAACTACTAACAGTGCCTTTTTAAGTCAAGATTGACTCGCTGCCATGATTATTTGTAACAAAAGGATGCCATGATTATTTGTAACCTTGCTTTAATCTTTATTTAATTGAAGGGCAGAAGAAGTTGAAATGCTTAAAAAACGTGATTTTATTAAAATGAAGAAACTTCAAGGAAGTGTTGTTGTTGTCAAGTCCAAAAAGAATAAATAATTTGTCTTTTAAACCTGTCTTGTTCTTTTTTTATTTCAAAAAATAAATACAAAAATTATATAGAAACATTATTAATATAACTTATCTATCCATACCGGGCGTTCGCGCAAGATTTAATCCCCATATTTCTCTTTCCCCATGACACAATTTTAGAAATAAAAATTGATTAGTTAACATGTTTTGCACATTTTTGAACTATGTCCATAATGTACTATATCTACTCTAGAATAATTAGTTAAAACTTTTATGTTATTCTTTGCAGTTATTTTTTAAACTTAAATTACTACATAATTATATCATTTATGTTTAGAACGAAAAATTGCTAAGAGAATTAGATACCTATATTGAGTCACTTTTATTCATTATCAAAAGGCTAGCGAAGAAAATTCGATGGTAACCTACTACAGAAAATAAAAACAAAATAACGCAGTAAACTACTGGAACTCACTGCTAAGAGCTAATACTTAATTTAATTACAGCACGAAACAATATAAAGGAACAATAATAATTAATACCATAGCTCCCTCCACAATCTGACAACTGCGCTAGAGGGAAGTACGAGTAATAAATTATAATAAAATATATAGGTTCGGAGGGAAGTAAGAGTGAATCACATCTTTAAAATATATACCAATTTTTGTAGCACAATTCATTACCCCTCTCTTAATAGACGTGTAGAGACTCCTCCCCTAAATATATATATACAAGGTCTTCTTTATAAAACCGGTAGAAATACCGGAGGTCGGTCCGCCTGGTGTTTATCATGGAGGGAAGAACGATATGCCTATACATATATATATATATATATATATATATATATATATATATATATATATATATATATATATGTATATATTCAGTTATCTAGCATTACTATTTTTTTTTTAGTTATATAAATATATTTATATATTTAGGCAAATTAGGTTGTATATTTATTTAGGCAAATAGGTTTCTTGGATTTAAAGTTAAATTTAATTTTGTTATGTAATGTCTATATATTGAAAATCTGGGGGAGTGGAACACCGGCAACGCCGAACTCCTTCCGTTTGTGTATTCTTTTCTTTGTACACAATAAATTTTTTATTTATTTATTTATTTATTTATTTATTTATTTATTTACTTGCGACAATTGGTTTGGTGCATCTAAACCTACCTTTAGATTCAAAATTATTTTTTCTGTATATGCATATTCCATAATAATTATTAAAGAAAATATATATAAATATAAGTAAAATATAAGTCAAGTACGTGAATTTTATCTGATACCCTTAGACGTTTATCTAAATCGAAGGTCCTTATGACGTTTATCTAAATACATATTTACCTTAGACTAGTTTACTCCTCATTTTTTGTATATTTGATATTTTTGTAAAACATCCAATGTTTTTAGCATAAAACCTATTCGATATAATTTTCAGTATCTGATAACTAAGAACAGTAAGCAATTTTCAAGTATTTTTTATGTACATTTTTCATGTATCGATACATTATGTGTATATTCAATTGATAAATAAAAACGAAAACAGAATGTTACTTCATCTTGGATATCTGTCTTTAATTTTATTTTGCCATTTTTATTTCAACCGTAGATCACGACAAGGGTTTCAACGATTATTTACTCTCCCAGTGAGAGGTAATTAATGTTTCTTCTACGAGAAGATAGAAAGCGTGTTGTTGACACAAACAAATACTTCAGTAAACTCATCGCTTAAGTTTCCTTTCATGTCTAAATAAATAATAACATTTCTAATTTCTCGGAGCAAGATAGTAGATACGTATAGGCAAATTAACAGCAAAGCAAGTGCTTGACGTTATTAAAATGTGGTTCTCAAATATAAAAAGAAATACATCAAAGGTTCGATTATTCGAGAGGAGGAAAATTTCAATTGATAAATTCTTTTGTGTTCGGCACAAAATATGGTAGTCTGGGTGTTTTTCTTTTTTAATTGATTTAACAATAGACGCTTGTTATGCAATAATATAACAAAGCGTTTGACTGAGTAAATTGTGTATCTCCGTTCTATAAATGTGATGCAACCTGTGAAAAGGTACCAGATGTCGGAAAAACTGTTTTCGGGTGGGGGGGGTCAGATTTCGATAGAGCATATATTTCGTTTCATTTAAAAAAAATGAAGTCTCTAAGCGTTGATATAGTTCGCACTGAAATTAGGTAATGAAGAGTATCCCATTCTTAAACAGTTTGGTATTTTGGGATTATGGACATTAATCATAATATTTATTATATTATAATATAATAGAATTATAATTGAAGAATATGTAACCCCTTTATTTTTAGACCTGTAGTATAATTTTTAAAAATAATTATCTTCCAACCTGCACTATTGTTATTCAGTCCACCCTACGACTTGTAGGGGGGATGTTTTTTGGGAAAGTTATTTTTTTCTCAATTTTTTTCTTATGAAACCCTAATAAAATTTTATGGTTTCATATCCAGGACGAGATGCTCTTTCCATGAATACAAAAAAATCATACCATGCCATTAAAAAAAATAACGTCGGTTACCATAGCACAGACTTGTTTACATTAAGAAAAATCGAAAACCGATAATTTTTTTAAAATAACAAATATTTAAAGAAATACAAACACATTTACTCACACTTTTTACTCAAACTGTATATAGATTTGTTATTATATATAGATTATTATATTATATATAGATATTAGAACCTGTTTAAAACTATTAAAATATTGAAATCTGTAAAATCATATCTAACATAATTTAGAATATCCCGAATGTGTCATTTCACTGAGTACGTATGAATGAACGTATGTAATTTAACCGAGACAGCCACTCTCGTATCTCGAGAATGATAGATATATTTAAAAAAATATATATTTGGAATTAAAGTTATTTTATCTTGAAAAGGTCATTTGAGGGTCAACTTTATTTTTTTAAACCTAAACGAATATTTCTCTATACTGATAGAATATAATCTTAATTTACGTAAAAATAAGAGACAATAATATATAAAAGAATATCAATCCACTTATTACTGACAAATGTACATTGACAAAATTTCACCCGAGTTATCGTAAATGGTGATATTTGTGACGTTTTTAAAATTCTCAAAAATCCTGGTCGACGATATTCTATAGTCGCGGCAAAGATTCGAGTGGTACTACGCTGGAACTATAATTGGTGAAAACAACGAAATTACTATCCTATCCGACGTTCACAACAGACAAAAAAATGTTTTAAATAAAAATACTCCATTTTTCTGAAAATTGTCTAAAGAAAAATAATTGTTTTCTATTAAAAAAAATTAAATCTTATTAAGCCTGAAAACGGTGTCATGGTCAAAATGTCAATTCGATGTTTCATTAAAAAATGCATCATTTTCATGATGCCTATATGGCTGTCTCGAGTTAAATGATGCAAGCAAATGTAGGAAAAATGATTTTAAAGGAGGAGGAGGATTATATTTTAATTTACTATGCTTATGGAGAAAATATTTTAGTTAACTAGGCAATAAAGTAGTTAACATGCTGCGAAGTTGAACATATAATGTGTTCTCCAATTGTTTCAATATATTTTGCAAATTATTATAATTTTCACAATTTCCTGTCGTTATAAATTCAATAAAAAGTGGATAGAAATTGTAATTGTTGGTTGGGAGGGGACGAAGAAGAAAAAGGAAGAATATTTATTTAAAATTGTAACAAATTTACTATTAATGTTACCAATAACTAAAAATAGGGTAAATGTGGGAGAGATGACGCAGTGGGAGAGAAGACGCAAGGACCATTTGGAGCTACTGTTATAATTTCAACGGCAATTTCGCTTACTTATAGTCAGTTGATGCATAACCGTGCACCGTAAGTCACTTACATGCAAATCGAACGTTTACGTTAATGAACATTTAAAAAACACTGTTCAGGCGTGGCTAAAAAATTTTCAGTGGCTTCAAAAATATTGGGCAAAGCACCAGTGCAGTTTATATTCGCTTGTATTTTTATTTGTGATTAGCCGTAGGATCATTAATATTATGTTTAACTACACCGTGATCGCTATGGCATTAAACAGCTATAAGAAATTGAGTGCAGCGTCTCTCCCATCTATTGGGGAGAGACGCTGCAAAGTATTGTGGGATAGAAGACGCACTAAGTGGTGCTTACCCACACAATCTACAGGCATGAAACATGCTTTTTGCGTGTCGGATCTTCAGTTAACTAATACATAAGCTATCGGAGGTCAACCGTCCTCTCCTAAAATCAGTGTAACTAAAGCCTTACACAGTTTGGAGGAAGGAGAAAACATCCAATAAATCCGAGATTAAAGCAATCTTAATCAGATACGACAATGCAAAGTTCCTCCAATAACAATTCAGAAGCTCAACCATCAACTTCGACCACTTGTAGACTTTACCTCAGGAAAATTGGTTCAACATATATCGCCCGTACCTGTACTTTCTAATATTAGAAAACGCAAAAAATAACTGGCAGTTCATTTAACTAACCCAAGTTGTATAAAAGACATAAAATATATAATATAATAATAATTTGTATATACACTGAATAAAATTGTGTCCTTAATACGGACAAAAAAGGCCAAGTTAAATCTGTATCTAAAGGATTAAAACGAAAGTAAAAGAAGCAATAATCCTTATTATCTGAATCTGAAGTAGAAATATCAGCTCATTCCTAAAGTAGCGATATTACTGACATTGAGGAAAATGAATGCGTCTTTGTGGATATTGAGGAAAATGAATGCGGAGTCTCGAACTTTGGAAATATAGGAACTATGTCAAAATCAGACTGAATTGAGTATACACGATGCAAACGTTGGTTACATGAAACGTGTAGAGCATTCGAAGTTGCCTGGAACCCATGTGGAAAGTATTTATTGAAGAAGGCTAAAGTGAAAAAAATAATTTAATCTTATTTCCTATAAGCCATATCTCCCTCTAGATATGAGGCGACTCACCCATAGCTTGTAGGAGAGTTGGCCTCCTGTATATGACAACAAAATATTTTTTTTATTTGCTTATTTCTTGCCATAACCACTTGTGTTACGTTCCGTTTCTTGAATAAATGTTTCTAAAGTATGGGTCTTATTTTAGCTAGTTTTTATTGCATTATTAAGGGGGAGTTATTGCACATTCTAAAAAAGTGCGGCGTCTCTCCCACATTTACCCTATGTTGCACATTTATGTTGGAAATATTATGTAGTCGTATTGTATCTTAAAAACATTTTTGCATGGAGACCAATCATTTTGGTGTGCGAAGGAAAAGTGAGACTTTGATGATTGATATTTGTCTGTAAAATTAGTATTTTGCTGTCAATCGGAGAAAAAGTATTTTACATACATCGTTCAACAATTCTGAAGGATTTAAAGTGGATTTTTTTGCTTTTGAATTATAAGCCACAAATTGAAAACTTTTATGACAAATACCTTTTAAAGAAAACTTTTGAAAATAAGCAAATAAAATCGGAGTTCCCAAGGATTTAAAAAAAGTAAAATATGAAGGGGAATCCTCTTATTCTGTCTGAAGATTTGTT
>JAPWTK010001592.1:0-18067 GCA_029963805.1 Aromia moschata
TATTGTAACAGTGCTTCTATATAAAGGCAGCACTGATAAGTTGCATTTTATATTTAGAAACAAGATCGACTTTTGCAGCAGTGAAGGAACGCATGTACATCTGGTGTGTTAGAATGAGTTTATGTTACCGGAAATCCAGGCTTTGGGAGACGGTTATTTGCATATCATTTTATAAAGCACATGTACACTGGCCTCATTTGGTACACAGTAAGTCAATATACACGCATCTTTTCATGCATTATACATGCACTTTTTCGCATATGTTCGAAACTGTTGAGAAAATTAAACGACAATAAAAAATTCTTAACACATAAACATCGGCAAATATAAAAATACTTTAAAAAAATTACGATAACGTGCAAAATATTTGTCTTTAGCGAATTACCATGTGTGTCATCTTCTGGCAAAAACTAGGAAGAGAATAATATGAAAGCTGCTGTTTAAAAATATAGGATAAATGTAAACTCGTTTCTTCTTTTGTGTTAGGTATTGACTTTGACATTGGATACAAAGCATTTCCAAGAAACACTACCCCCTAAAAAAAGTAAAAATACCTTTCGTTTGATTCTTACACCTAATAATATACATACATATATGTTTTCGTTTATGTATGTCTTCAGTGTCTTAATTTTAAACAATTCTTTCATACTCAGTAGTTTTTCTTTGTCTCAATATTGGCATTCTTTATGTTCATGGTCTACCCTTAATTCCCAGTTATAATTGGGATAATTGTATTAATAACGCACAGAAAAGTATTTTAAGGTCAAAATGTTGAAAGAATTAATACCATACCGTCCATGTAATCCATAATATGGAATCTTTTATTACTCCTAAAGAAATTATTTGTATTTAAAAATGAAAGTTGACAGCTCGCGACGTCACATGAAAAGTTACAAATTAGTATTCATTTTATATTATCGCCAGTATTTTACCGTCAACTCGGAAGACTTTCCCGATTTTCAGAATAATTTCAAAAATTTAACAAACATTTCACTTATTTGTAAAAAAAGAAAACACCTACATACATATATGGTAGACGAGCTTTAGATACTAGTTTTAATATTTTTATTTCACAAGTTTAAGTATATATGTATTTAAAAAAATAATAAAAACATCGCTTTCCCTAACAAACACGCCCCTAAGCAAAGTCAGCTTAAATTGAGGTTAAAAACACATTCGTAAAAAAAAAACTTATTACAAAATGCTGAACAGAAATAAAAAAACCGACTGAGCATTATATTACAACATAAAATTAGAAAAAAGCTGAAAGATCAATCTGAAGCTAGCACACCTCTCCTCCTTGAATGATAAGGAATCGAGAATCACATCAGATGGCAAAATGCTTGCTTTATTTTTTCTAGAACGTAAGTAAAATGTCCCTTGATCAAACGTTTTCGTTAAAACTTTTCATTGTCATCCTAACCTGGTAAAGTAACCCCATCTTTATCAAAGTTTGAGGGTGACATTGCCAGGCCCAATCGCACTGATCCAATAAACTTAAAAAATCAAAGAACAATGTCTTCTACATTTTCATTCCATTGTAAACAATAGGACTTTTTTTTTTTTTTTTTTGTTTGGCTGGGCGAGGGAAAGTTTCAAGACCAAGTTCACTTAACTTCAAGTCTTGACAAATGTTTGACCAGTATCAAATAAAATTTCTCAGAACACTGTTTTCTCGTCTCTGGTGGGCTTCCTATCACTCAGGAGACCGACTCGGCGTCCATCAGTGCCACTGGTTGTGAAATATGTAACGACAATACGGCTGCCACATTTCAAAACACAGTAACTGTTATTTTCAAAGTTTTGAGAAAACTAAAGAAAACTTTAAACATATGGCCCTCGAACTATTAAAGATCTTTAAATACAATTTTATTTAACAGTTTAGGATACTATAATTGCAAGTTATTTTATAATGTAAACAATAATTTAAAGATTCTTGTATTTTTCAAAAAAATGCAGTTGCTGTGTTTTGGCATATATGTTTAATAAAACATGAGCAGAGTATATAGTAAAACCCATTGTATCTGCACATAATATTTTCATTTTGATAATTACCACTTGCTGTGACCAATAATTACCACTTACTTTGTGACCAATAATTACCAATTAACTTTGTGACCAATAATTACCACTTAATTACCACTTGCTTTGACCACTTACTGTGTTACGAGTAACTGCCACATACTTTGTTACGGGTAAATTTTTTGTAAAACATTCTCTTCCGGATGTTGCTTCCAATACACAGTAAGTACCACATATTAGGTTTTGCCTATATTTTACTATTGAAAAATAGCATTTGCTGGGTTTTGGCGTAGAAAACCAAAAATTGTATTGTAGATACGTGTTTTGCCGAAATATATGTGCGTAACTATGAAAGATATTCGTTTTATAGGTAGTGCAATAGACGCGCAATAAACATAATATCTGCTCGAAGTAAAAAATGAGTTTTGAGACAAATGTTGGATACTGTGTTTTGAAATGTGGCAGCCGAATAGAGGATAAACTCTTTTCAACAGTTGGCAAAGTCGCTTCGGTGGGAAATGCCTCCAGTTGACGGTAAGTCTAATTTAATCTCTGGAAGATTCTATTATTCTCTTTCCTCATTTCCGAGATAATGGGGGGGGGGGGAACACTTCACAGACTCACCCTGTGTAGTCTGGAAACTAATGATACACGAACGAGTTTGCAGTCTTCCTCATCAGTTTTAAGCTTTTTTTTATAAAATCATATTCAATTTTAAGCTTTTTTATAAAATCGTATTCAGTTTTAACTCGGCTTGTTAAAGTTCAGTTTTAAATCGCCGGGACCAGACGGCATATATCCAGCACTCCTAAGTAAAGGAGGAGACATGCTCCATAACAAGCTATGCAGTGTGCTTAGAGCCAGCCTGGCTCTGGGATATGTGCTAAGACTTGGAGACATATCAGAGTAGCGTTCATACCTAAACCTGGAAAAATTGGACAGGATACGGCCAAATCTCTGAGACCAATTAGTCTAATGTCATTCGTGCTAAAGACTCTAGAAAAACTGCTAGACAGGCATATAAGGGATAACGCACTAGCTATCAGACCATTGCATCAGAACCAATATGCCTATAGAGCAGGAACATCAACAGAAATAGCATTACATCAGATCGTAAAAAGAGCTGAATATGCAATTAAAAACAAAGAAGTACTTCTAGCAGCATTTTTAGATGTAGAAGGAGCCTTTGACAACACATCATTAACATCCATAGCTAGAGCGTCGAAAAGAGCAGGAATCGACGACACATGCTGTAGATGGATCAGTCATATGCTAGAAAATAGACTAGTAAGTACATATTTAATGGGGGAATCAATCACCGCACAAGTCACTAGGGGATGTCCACAGGGAGGGGTTCTGTCCCCTCTGTTATGGAACCTGGTGATGGACTGACTGATAAGAACCCTTGAAGCAAATGGACATACTACTATTAGGTATGCAGATGACCTTGTGTTGACTTCACAAGGAAAATTCAATCACACAATTAGAGAACGACTACAGATGGCTCTAAACGTGGTAACAGATTGGACAGATCGAGAGGGGTTAAATATAAACCCCGAAAGTCCAATATAATAGCATTCACCAACAGAAGGAAACTGGACGGAGTAGGCCCGATCCGACTGCGCGGTGAAGAAATAAATATTACGGGACAAGTAAAGTATCTTGGGGTAATCCTGGACTCAAAACTTACTTGGAACCAACATATTCAAAATATAAAGAAAAAGGCAGTAATGACTCTGGTAATTGCCAGACGGGCCTACGGAAGAACGTGGGGACTTAAACCAAAAATGGTATACTGGTTATACAATATGGTAGTCCGCCCCATGATAACATATGCATCTTTGGTATGGTGGCCAAAGATGAATCAGAGAGACTGCTGCTATGACTCTAGGCAAGATACAAAGACTTGCATGTCTAGGAATAACAGGGGCAATCAAAACAACACCAACAGCTGCAATGGAAACCTTGCTCGACCTACCTCCATTACAATATGTAATAAGGGGAGGCCAGCATGGCAATGTTCAGACTGGAGAATTCACCCAACTTCAGGGATACTGAAAGATGGGGCCACACAAAAATGAATCATATGACGAGTAACATACTTGGTATGAGTAACAGATCATATGACTGTAAAATACCAATTCAACAATAATTTCAGAGATTATTATCCAAGATCGGAACGAGTTGGACAGAAATACGGTCAATAGACCAAACATCAATGAATTGACCTGGTACACGGACGGGTCAAAGACTGATAATGGAACTGGTGCTGGCATCTATTGTGTGCAAAATAAACACAAGAGAGTCTTCAACTAGGAAAGTTTACCTCTGTATTTCAGGCAGAGGTCTGTGCAATTCTCGAATGTTTGAGGATCAATAATAGAGGGCATATATTAATAAGCGGATCAGAATTTGTTTAGACAGTCAAGCTGCCCTAAAAGCCCTTAGCAACGCTAAGGTGACATCAAGACTGGTATGGGATTGCAAAGAAAAACTGATAAGGCTGGCAACTCACAACAAGGTCACTTTGATGTGGGTGCCAGGTCATCAGGGTATCGAAGGCAATGAGAAATCTGACGAGTTAGCCAGAAATGGATCGTCGGAAGATTATATTGGCCCCGAACCGGCCCTTGGAGTGGCAAAAACCGTCATCAGGGGACATATTAATGAGTGGGTCAAACAACAACACAAAGAATACTGGAGAAAAATGCCCAGACAAATACATGGGAGAAATTCATTAAAGAACCATCAAAACCCGTAGCCGAGCAACTGTTAGCAATGCACAGGAAACAGCTATGCACTATAGTAGGGTTACGCACTGGACATCTTCCTGTTCGAGAACACCTAAATAAAATGGGCCTGTACAACGGAGACCTAAGATGCAGAATGTGCAACAAGGAAACGGAGTCAGCCCTTCACATTCTCTGTCAGTGTGAGGCTTTGGATCGCAAACGGCAAGCAATATATGGAAAACCCTTTATGGAACCAGAAGATTACACTGCACAGCCAGATATGACCCTGTACAAATTAGTGCAGGGAACAAAGATTTTAGACTGGGTGCAGTAAATCGGTACAGGAGAAAATACAAAAGCCCAAGAGGCTGCAGTATAACCGGATAGTACAAGGACGGCTCCTGAAGGAGAAAAAAAAACAGCTTGTAGGTCAAAGTTTTGTTGTTTCTCGATTTCCCAAGTTATCACATTTTGCAAGATGTAATGTTTTCATAGTAATGTTTAATATCCACGGCTCGTGGGAATCGACGAGTCACTATGAAAGCTCAAAATAATGCTAGGTCTATTTTGATCGTCTCAAAAGTGCCGTGCACGTTAATGTATCTGTTTATAACAACAACTAGGCAGACATATTCTCTGGAACCTTTTTTTTTTATAAATGTAATATGTCCTAATATGCGATGTTGAAGAAATCAGCAAATACCAGTAATTTCAGGAATTGTATAAGGTCGTTAATACTATATACAAGGAGCACACAGGGTATACAAAGTACACATTATGGAGTAAGCTAAGCAAATTTTCGACTAGATTTTATTTGAAAGCAGTGCATCCTGTACAAATTCTACAAGAGTACTATTTATTGCGAAAAATCTAAAATAACAATAACTTGTTATAAAATGTAAAAATTGACACATAAAATATGGAGGATCAAATTCACTCCCATCCCCTAGCGATTCATATCCGGTATAACCGTTTGCAAATAATTATGATTCCATATTATAAAGCATCAAGCACTTTATGTGAATACTAAATTTTATGGTTTAAAAAAGCTGTCTTTAGGGCACACTTCTGATGTAGTGAACTCCTTAGGATTTAGAAAAAAAAGTTTTCGACGTTTACCTGTATATTTGCTTGTTCTACATGTCGTCTATATTTTGACCACCTATTTTAGAAACACCTTGTTTTTTGTCCTTGAACCGCACACTTTTTCAAACAATATTCATTTCAAGCGACTAACAGTGAAAATTTATTTATTTTGCCTTCCTTACCGCGGCAGTGGGCTGAAAATAGTTTGAAAATGTTTATGAGTTTTCCGTGCCACTGCTTCCTTTGTGCACAAAACTTTAAATATCCGATCTTAAAGATCGTTCATTCATTTTTATATAAAACTTTTAATTTTTACTTGTTGCCATCGAAGAAATTAAACAAAATTGTATTTAATTCGATTCCACATTTAGTGTAACAGTTTTACAATATGTTAATATCAAATAGTTACAGATTCTGATATGTACTATGCGTACCTATCTTTTCTTGCAAAGAATGTGGAAGAGTAAGAAGGTCAAAGCCAGTTTTGACCTATTATTCGGCGTATAAAGGTATAGTGCACCAGCATCTGCATGGATAAAGCATTCTTCTGAAGTTCCCAAGCAACGTTTTACATTCACTTCGATATAAGATGGGTAGTGACTAAATATTTCTTCAGTCGTTTAAATATTTCCATTCCATCAACAGGTCTGCCACCATTGCAATGCTCAGCCAGAATCGGCAGAACCGGGGGCACTGCAGCCTATTGGCGTATTGTACTCAACACTCAACTCCCACATCCTCACGCACTCCTGTACCCTGGTAGCTGTCAGAAGACGATACAGGTCCATAGGAGAGGTGCTGAGATCTCCGTTGTATATTCCCATTTTATTTAGGTGACCTTTAACTGGGACATGCCCCGTTAGGTACATTGTAATTATTTTTAACTGATTCCTACTACGTTTTAGGAGGCTTCCCGGCTCTTTTATAAGGGTTGTGCTAGTTTTGGAGTATTACTCCAATATTCCTTATGTTGGACTTGTACCCATTTTTTTATTGGTTCTCGAACCGTGGATTTCTAGGGTTGGTTTCTGGTCCATATATGGAGATGCTGAACTTCTCCTTGCAAGTTCGTCGGCATATTGGTTTCAAGGATGCCACTGGGACCTTAATATAATGCGATCTGCCAATTATTTGAGATTTATGTTTGAGATGCAACTGTTCAGAGCTCCAAAAGGGCTGCCTGGCTATTGATTATTATGTTTATCCTGTTTGTGCAAGTTGTCTGGTTGTTTGTCCTTGCGCATACCTTCCATGTCCCTTCCTCAGTCTTTAACCCGTCTTGTAACCAGGCCTCACCTCAAAAGCTTTTGGCATAGGAAGTAAATAACGAGATAATTTTGACAAAACTTCAACTCGACAGGGTAGAAGAAAAGCTACGATATTTTGATTATACACAAGGGTTTGTTACTTTACACAACAAGTTAGATGTAGGAATCCAATATCCAGTATCATTAAAAGCTACATATGGCGATTCTAATTTTGTATACAATAAATGACCTAGTTATATTTCTGCTTAGATTATCAAAAATTGTATATGAATTCTTTTCGATCTATAGTATGATCCACATGTTCAAACATCAATAATAAATATGCCACTGTGACCCTTCATTTTGCATTAAAATAATGAAGTATACGTTTTAAGCGAATCACGACCGTCAGTGTTTCCTAAATAGTTTAGGAATGTGTACGGATTTTTCAACGCCTTTACTGTTTTCCTCATACAAATCTGTAACGAGGAGTAAGTTGGATATACTTGTCTATAAATAAAGTTCTTTTATTGTCGATTTTCAAATATTTCGTTCGCACTCCACACTCATATTTTTGTGTTTCAGTTTTATCAAACGAAATGTTTACGTTACTGTACCATCCAATACTTCAGATGTAAACAAAAACATTGTCTTGCATATACATATGTATGTATATGCTCGCGATTATTTCTGGTACTACATCCGTTTTTTAGATTTTTGATTACAACTTATTATGTATGTATATGAAACTGCTATACTTCTCCTTCGAGATAAACATTAATCCAACTGTCTGTATTCTAAAATAGCAAGGTCAATGTTTTCTGTTTATACCTATGCCTATGAATTTTATGTATCATTCTGACCAGTTCGTAGAGGAAAAGGGTATTTTTATACCGTTGTTTAATTTGTGGTTTAATTTTTTGGCTGTTGTATAAACCATGTGGGTTGTGCCAAATAAGCAAGCACTTGTATTTCCAGTTTTCTGCTTGAATAGTGCAGCAAGTTACAAACAGTATTTTATTTTTTAAGATCCTAAAAATTAAGAAAAATAATGCCTGAACAATTTAGTTAGTTTTACAGTCGGTTCCAAATTGGTTTTGCATACAGTGGTATCTCGGCTATTGTTGAAGATAGAAAAATGGTTAAATGGGGAAAGTTTAGACGACTTTATTACCCCTTCGACTTGTTTTCAAATTTGTCTTATTTGTAATCTTTTCCAAGATAATTTCAAAAAATCAAGAGGTGAGTTTGAGAGAATGTTCCACATATTTTTAATTAGTGCTTATTTTGGGATATTTTAAAGAGTACGTTGTTGGGACACTTTTTAAGATGATTAAACTGACATTACCGAGCTCGTCTGTTGTCAGTTGTTTTTGAATCAATGCCATTAACTGATTTTTCCCACGGGCGCCATATTGGATATTTATGTGGTTAAATATTGAGCCAAACTTGCTTTTCAACGGTGTATCACAATGCGAGAAAAACGTGTTGCATACTCTGGAATAAAAAAAAAAATGTATATATTTTTTTTTGAAGGAAAGCAACAATTTATAACAATATATTTGTTAGTATTAATCGAAACACATTGAGAAGGGCAGCCCCTCTCCCTGATAAGGAGGGACGTCCCTCCTTATCAAAACACATAAAACAGTTTATAACACTATTTTTAGTGGTTACACTTTCTAAAGCGCAACATCGAAAAGGTAATAAATTTCGCTAAAATTTCCTATCTTCCACAATAACCGAGATACAATGCATGTATAACCAATTTGGAACAGAATGTATACCCCATTAAATTTTCAAAATACATTTTGTACATTATTCCTATTGCGTTGGTAGTAAATTTAATTTATAACACCTTTGTATACTTTTTTTAATACTATTCTTATATACAGAATACACTCATAGAGTTTGGTACCTTCCTTCCATTTCTCCTTGCATAAATAAAAATGTTATGTGCAGATGAGTTTTCAACAGTTAAACGTATTTTAAAAATGTCTTTTTGTTAATACCGTATTTCCACTTTATTTCCTTCCTTTATCGACGCGTGGAAGTAATATAATATATAATAAACAACCATAAAGAATAAAACAAAATTAGTAAATACATCATCCTCTTTGTTTTAGGATATACAGACTTTTTTGTGCTGTCTAGAAATGTACTTTAGCTGGTGCAATTTAACAAGCTACATATCAGATACACTGACAGATGCTGTAACATGATCTGTTTTTATATCTTCATTTTACCATGTATAATTTTAATACATAATTTATTACCAACTTCAAAGAAATTGTTCGTACATAAGTTATTTAAAAAATATGTAATAATTAGAGTTGTCGAAATATACTCTTAATTAGCTTGACGACGTAGGTTTATTAACTTGATTAACTGGTACTATCACGAACTGGAGATGCGTAAAAACTTCGTAGCACCAGAAAAGGTTTATTCTCTGTGGTGGAAATAAATGCTTCGTAGCGATATCTACACATGTAATACAGTAATAATTAAAATACTCATTGCACTCACGTAACGTATCTGTTGATGCACCATCACAAATTTGCCTTAATTTGATAGAACCCGCTGTCTTTCTTTAATACAGTTTTTACGCTCGTTTATTGCGTGATCTATAGCTTGTAGCAACGAATTTACTTTGTCTACTGTTCTGTAATTCTTGTATGACGTCATACAAACCTTTATTGTTACTATGAATAGTTTTTAAACCTGTTTCAACGAACACATCTTGAAATTTGATCTGGCTCCCCTAATAGCTGCAGCTTCGACAGGATTGATTGTAAAATAACAGCTTTTATTTGATGGAAATGCCAATACATAACCACAGCCGTTTATTTTTTAATGTACTTTTAATCCACTTTACTAAATCACTGCGTACAGTTGGTATATATAACGTGCGACCTGATAACGACATCTCTGGAACGTTTTGTTCCAGATCTCACGGAAAATGATTGTTTATCGAGTATATTCAGGGGTACCTCACAGGCACTTAGCATTAAAAGTAAATCGAACATAAACTGAGTTCTCAAGGCACACTCTCTTTTTTATTTTTTATGTTTACACTATTTATGTGACGGCTACAATCGCTTTTGTCTGTGCATAGCAGTTTTTACCTTACAGACTACACATTACGGTCGCGCCTTCATAAAATAAATCTTCAAAATTACTTATGAATGTATTCACTTTGCCAGCAAATGGTAGTTTTTAGGCGTTTGCGTGCCACAATTTATTATTAACATAATGTAATACCGACGCCGACTACATAAACACCTCTAACATAATAATATTACTAGAGTCTGCCAGACGGTCGGGCGAAACGATTGAAGTCAATCACCCCGCCGCGCGCCCTAGATTGCGGCACGATCGGCCAATCCTAGTAATAATACATATCCTTGCCAAATTTTCTCAAATATTCTCACTAAAGCATCACCGACAACAACTTATTTAAAATGGGCCATACCATGATAATTGGAAAGTAATAACCATAACCATAAACCTTGACTTTTAAATCCCAGTTAGATTTATGGTCTTAAAGAAATATAAGCATATAGCTTTCATTTGTCATAATATTGAGACCTTAACGTCGTAAAGTTAACTTCGTGAACAATAGTTAAGGATTTTTTTATTATAGTCCTTTTGGTTATATGACATTTGAAAACGTAATTTCTAAGTAAAAACATTTGGTAAAATATATTTAAAAGATCACTTTCGTGGATGTGTAGGATAGACTTTCCTTGTTTTTGTTTTGGGTCTGTTTCATTTTACACAATGTTTTTTTTATTTTCGTGCTAGTGAATAATCTATTGTCCGTCGAACGTGAGGTTAAAAATAAATCTATTTTTTTATGGAGACAGCGAGGGTCTCGAAGGTTTTGGCATCTTTGTTATTTGGCGTAAATACTCCTAAATGCGTATATACATACATCTTTAGGAATTTAAAGTTCAGAAATAATTTTTGAACAACACAAACGTGATCACGGCACAGTCTTTTTTGAAAACTAATATTATTCTTCAAAATAATTTTCTAAACGCAATCTAAATGTGTAGGTATAGTCAACCGCGTTTGACAAATACAAAACTGTTAAATATACACAGGGCTAGAGAGATAATGTTTTACTTATACTGAGTAAAAATATTGTTATACAAGATGTACATATATGTCCATAAGTAATGTGTAATGAAGTATTCTGTCCAACAGAATATTAGACCATTCAAAATATTTCGCTGCCCTCAAAATTTGACTTGTTATTTTTATTTTTGCTTGATAAGTTGTGCATTTTATATAACTACACTAAATCGATATAAATGCGTTAGTTAGGCTTTATAATAAATACGCTAGAGGTCGTCAAAGTTCAATTTTTCAAGTTAATTCCATTGACAAATTTTACGTCCTCTGACTCCTTTAGTATAAATCCTATCGATTTTGTGTATTTATAAAAAATGCACAACTCATCCAAGGGAAAATAGCAATAACAAGTCAATTATTGAGGGCAGAGAAATATTTTGATGTATACAGAATGGTCTAATATTTTCAAATTTTTTCATCAGAATCGATTTATCTAATGGTTAAATCGATATATAGAGCCGCAAAAAAATTATTCCATTTAAATGAAGGATAGTGAGCCTTCTGTGAACGAATTTAAATTTTTCATCCAAAAGAAAACGAATCTCTAATTTCCTGCAATTATCTCAATTTATTCGGAAGTTATAGAGGTAAATTAATAACTAAATTAAAACGTTAACACCCTGTACCTTGGTTATCATCAACAATTGAACTGGAGTAAGTTTAGCTAAATCACATTATTTTGACCTGAGAAATCCGCTGTTGTATTATATACAATTACTTATGACCCGCCCTGTATATAGGTACTCAAGAAAATCGGCTTTACATAACAAGAGTCTGTTTTACAATTAGAGAATCTTTTACTCATTAGTTTTCTTAAAAAATAGCCAAAAAACTATTCAGGTGTAAGAATACCCGCATGATGAAAGATCTAAAGAATACTGTAAGCGAGACCAAGTTTTTTCGCAGGTCTCACGATAGAATTTCAAATACGCCAGACGCCACTGTAGAATCTATTCCAGTAAAATCTTAAATGCAATTAATTTTCTATCTTATCTATTTAGTGTAATTTACCACATAAAATATAGATATGTAGGTACTGCAAATAATGAATTGTTATTTAAATAATGGTATTTAAAATATTTTGATAAATATATCACTCTGGTGTTGTTTTATCAAATTTTAATGAAATGGGATTAAATACTTAACTTCTTGACTTAGATTTATAATAGTATCAAATTTCTTTTTAGGTAAATAAGGACACTAAAATAACCACTCTAGTTAAATGTTCCAAACAATTATTTTAACATGACTATAACAGTCATGTTATAACTGAAAAGTAACCGTAATTGCTTATTCATATTAAATTTGTTTAATTCAAAATTATTCAACCTTAATTCAAAATTAAATCAGTTGAAATAAATCAGTAATATGATAATCATGTAGTTTTAGTTTTAGGTAAGGTACTAAAACTAACTTTACCTAATAAAGAATATGTGCTGTACATTATGAAATATTTTTAAGTGACAATTTCACTTAAAAATATGTTTAATTTAAGGGGATAGTCATTGGGGGATAGTCATGGGGATCGATTTTTTTATTTTATTAAGTCTATATTCGACTTAGTTTAAATAAATTTTTATTAGCATACAAACTAAATTACTCTTTGCGGCCGTGTAAAAACACTAGCAAAAAATAACAAATATCAGTTGTGGCAAAAAATTGCTTGGAATTTTTTGTGGGGACATATGAAAAGTAAGGTTTACATTCCAAAACTAAACAACACACATTTTTAGTACGAAATTGTTGCGTTAAAAATAAATTAAACTATAAAATTACGTTTTAATTGTATGCAACCCTACAAACATACTAAAAATTAAAATTTGATCAGTGCGTTGGATTCCTCTTTCCACTAGCTTTACAATGAGGGTCCAAGCCATAGGGTTGCATTTTAAAAAATCATGTCGAGGGTGGTTTCAGCCACCCCTGAAGAGCTATATTTTTCATATTACTTGCAAAATGTAGGTAAATACATTTAAAAGTTGACGTGTCTCGGGAATTTTTGAAAAATCATTCACCACCCCGCTAGCGAATATATTCCAGTTAAAGTCTCCATCGTGTATATAATGATAAATAGGTAAAGTAGACATTAGACTTATAGTAGATATAAAAATCGCACAAAAAAACACCACAAAGCGCCGCGTCTAAAAGAGAAAGCACCTGGAGAGCCAAGTCTGAATTGTAGCAACGACGGGACGTTACGATGAGCAGTGTAACTCAGGCTATTCGCTCTTTTTTGCACTTCTTTTACTCTCACATAAACGCTCCTAAAAATCAGCAAACCTACAAATCTGCGCAAAATATTAATCTATAAAATTATTACAAAATACTTAGATATTGTATTTTTTATTTTAGAATGTGCGAATCGTAAATAATATTAGGAATGCACACTTGTTTGAATTCCCTCCCCTTATAGAAATTAAAACTCTAACTAATTATTAATTAACATATCTAACGAATTAATGTATTTTGTGGTTCACCTGTCCATTCCTAAATGTTAAACATTGTTGTAATATCGACAATTCGTTTGTGCAACTCAAAAAATATGTAGATCAAGTTGGATTGAACGTTTTACAGTCCACTGTCTATTTTCGTAAACCTAATATTAACCCGGAAGCATAACACACTCATAAACCGCATTATTAATACAGTGTTTATAGTTTTACAATGAATTCCACCGATAAAATAGGACGCTTCGTTAGAACTCAAAAGAATCGCCCATAGTTGCCGCCTTAAAAATGAACACTCCGAACTATGTAATTGCTCGAGCTAAAACTATAATTTACGATATGTTTGGGCCTCTAGGACTCGCAAAGGAAATTACAGGCCTTTACCATAGGTAGCGAAGATTTATTTATACTCCACGTCATACAGAGTGAGTAAAAAAAATGTTTTACCACTATAAAAAGTAACGCTACTTAGATTATTGGAAAAGTAGCGCTTTTTCTAATTGTTTCTATTATAATTCTAAATTATTTCTATTATAATAGTATTGTATTATTATTTATTATCGTATTATTACTAGGTTAGATACGAGGTGTGGCTATTAAATAACCGAACTCCTGTCATAACACTTTATTCGTTACCACGTTATCACTTACAATAACAACTTTTTCGCCCTCAATGCACTCCCCTTGGCGATCTCTACACCGCTCCATACGAATTTTCCATTGTTGAAAGCAAGAAGTCCGCTTCTATCAGCTGGTTCAAAACCTCCGTCGCTTTTACTTTAACCACTTCCACACTTTCGAATATTGCCCCCTTCGGTGTTACCGTATCTAACAAGCATAGATCAGTGTCAATATTGTTTAAAATGTCAGCGCAAATAATCAGTCTTGATACTTGTTGCTCGGGAGTGAGGAGTTTTGACACCATTTTGCGCAAACTGTGCATGTTGAACGATTCATGCAAAATCTGGCGAACACATTCTTTTCGATTCCTGTTATTTTAGCAAGCTCTTGGATGCTTAGACCACGATCTTCGCGGATTGATTTACAAATTTTTTCAATGTTTTCGTCCGTTTTTTGACGTTGAAGGCCGTCCGGGCGCGGATCGTCTTCGGTCGTTTCACGTCCCTCTTTAAACCATTTAAACCATTCAAAAACTTGTGTACGGGATAAACATTCATTCCCATACACTTCTTTTAACACTGCATAAGCTTCTGTAAAAGTTTTCCCCAGTTTAACAAGAAACTTGAGATTAACCCGGTGCTCCATCTGAATACTTAACATTTTTCGACGCGTCACTGTGCGTAGACTAATTCAAACGACTGCTACAATCAAACTGAGCGACCCACTGGATTGTCCAGCGAGCTCAGGGAGGGGAAAGTATCACCACAAAGTTCTGTTCAAACTTGTCGCGACACGCTCACAGCGCGCTGGTAGCAGCATCAGTTCGGTTATTTAATAGCACACCTCGTATTTTGTATTATAATTTATTATTATTGGAGTTTAGAAATCGCGGCACATCACAGAAACGTAATAAGGGGAAGGTAGGCGCCTTAGTGGTGGCATCTGGAGGAATTGAAAATTCTCCTACTTTCGTATAAGGAAACGTGAAATCCGCATCGTTTATTGGAGAATTTATTGTTATTAAACAAAAAAACTTCAAACCAGCCTTCCAAAAGAAAAGAAAAAAGTCTATGAAGAAGAAAGGACTGTCAAGTTCTGAAATTTTTATTATTAGGTTACATTATTGTCGTTGTCATTGCATAATACATAATTAAAAAAATATATGTATACAACAAAAAACTAAAAATCATAAATTTAAAGTAAATGAAGAATGACGTGTCTACCTTCTACTTCGAAACATGTTCTCATTCTTCTTTTATCAGAATCAAAAGCACTGGTGAATATTTGGTGGGAGTTGTTAATCGCCTGAAATTTATCTGTAATTCTAAATTTTCTCAAGGAGTCTGGATAACCGAACCGAATTACAACTAATGATTCGGTCTTAAATAATTATTCAAAAAAATTGCATTATCATGAGTTACGTGAATTGGTGCGCCGTCCTGCTAGAAGTAGCCTTGTCGCGTCTCTCATCGTCTAATTCGTTTACAAAATTTGCTAAAATTTTGTCCCTAAAAAAACACGGTCCAATTAATCTTATTTTTTCGATATGGCCGTCCACGCTCCAACTTTCTGAGCATGAAGAGGCTTCTCTGTAAAGAAATGTGGATTTTTTAGAGCTCCTCATTCGCATTTGTTGAGAATTAACATAACCAGAGAGGTAAAACCATGCCTCGTCAGTAAAAAATGTTTTTTCAAAAACATTATTTTGGGAATTACCCATAAACCAGTGTAAAAATTGCATTCGCTGCGGCTGGTCGCTTGGTAACAATTCTTGGAGTGATCTTAGACGATAAGTGCCTATGTGCTGGTCACATTTCAGCATTGTATTGCAGATTCCGTGAATACATTTACTTGCATATTTTGACGTATATTTTCTTACGGTATTTACAGAATCCGTAAGAGGAAAACATAGAAGCAACTGAGGAATAAAGGCAAACATTTTTTTTACTAGTCACTTTTTAATGTTTTTTGATGTTAATTCTTAATGCTTTTATACAAGCAAGGGCAATTTGGCCAACTTTCTCCTTTTTTGTAGGATCATTGACATTCTTACATCTGAGCATTATTATCATTATCCACCGCACTAACGTCAATTTCAGATTACCCTTACTGGCGGTAATTAACTGTAGTACATACCGAAATGAATTCATTGTTTAATTTAGCTGTGGTTTTCTCAGGGATTTTCGGGGGGATTGTATAGCGTCGTTTAATTAAATAACCAGATTATTCAAAATTAAGCCAAATAAACAGAGTATGAACAACTCTACGGTCTGCTAGAGTATGATCAACTCTAATAAAATAATAAAATAGTATTTTAATTATGACCTTGCGTAGAGACAATTTACTTACTCCCACGCCCAAATTAGATAAATATTTTTTTAAGATTCCAGATTGTTCTGTAACTCACTTTGCATGTTACATTTTTATTATCATCCGTTTTATACTTTTTTGTTCCACCTAATATTTTTACTTGCTACAAATATGAATTATTATAGTGGCCGAAGGCTTTTGAGCACGCATTCCAAAAAATCTGTGGAGCATTTTGAAACGTTAAAAACATAAAGTGTGGGGGTACAACGTCTTCGTTACAATTCGATATTTTAAAGTTTGATCAAAAGGTTAACGGTATATTCGGATTTCAAAGGCCAAAGAGGGACCGTTCGTTCGCTACCTGTTCCCAGAAGCTATTGAAACTGGAAACGATTGTGAGAGCCGTGGTGTGTTTCTCGCATTTCCTTAAATTTGTGCCCATGTGATCGATTTTGCACTGACGTCAAAGAGTTTTCAGTATATTGAATAACGTTCATCTACCTGACACCGTTAACGTTGAATTTACTGTTATTCCGCCCTCTAGACCCCATTCAATTTCGACATGTGTGCCTTTGTACACATTTCAGCGATTGTATTCAAACAAAATTGTAAAAGCTATCATACCTACATGCTGACATACATATGTACTTTTATATAGCCCTTTCCATGTTATTTTTAAAATTTGTAGGTATCCAAACATTCCAGAATTAGGTACATATGTCATTCTTAATTTTAGCATACACGCCTACTTCCTTCCTAGAAAGTTTCTTTTTAGAAAGAAAAAGACAAGACGTCTTTAGAAATGAAACCTTTTTTTAAAAAACTGAATTTGTTTGGCTCTACATTTCACACTTGGCTTTATTAACACGATTTTGATTTGATAAAATACTTTATTATGAAAAAAAAAAAACTGTGGCCAAAAATGACAAAATTCTTTTATACTCACATAGCAAATTGTGCACGAAATGTTGTTTGTAGTGGCGGCTGGTGGCATTTGAAGTCCTTGGGACCATATCTGGGATCATATTTTAAATATCGGTTTTAAAAAATGCGTTTATTTGTGCTAAGAACCCTGATAAGTTATTGGAAATAAAATTATGAAGATAAGTACCTATGAGGCATGAGTGAAGAATCAAAATCGCTATTCATTTTTTGAAAAAAAAAAGTTTTCCATACCAAATAGCCAATCAGAAAAAGCTGCCAGACTGACCAAATTTTAAAATCATCTATATACTTAAAGAGAAAACTCTTGTAGTGCTTTATTATTAAAAAAAAATGTTTTCAAATCGATCAACACTCTTCAAAATAAGAGGGTGGTTCCATTTCAAAGGACACACATTGTATTTACAGAAAATGCCTAATGTTGCTTTCCCGAAAATGATCTAGGGCAAATGAAAAAAATAAATAAATAAAAAGTGACTTGAAAGGAATCTTCGACGCTGAATATTTTGGCATTCTTTTTGAA
>JAPWTK010001593.1:0-17989 GCA_029963805.1 Aromia moschata
GGGATGAATTGAGCCAGTTCTCTCACTGTATAACTACTATCCGCCATTAATAGTGACGGAAAAATAAAAAACTAGGGGTGTGCTGTTTAATTAAATCCGCTTAGGTGGCCGTGGAGACCTTCGCCGGCGGCGGCGATGAACGGCGAAAAAAATCGGCCCTTATCAGGGCCACGAATGAATCAATTAGAGCATTCGTTGTTGGCCGATCGATCACTCGTCGAATTCATCGACATGAAAAAAATTTCATAACAAACATAAAGCCCACAAGTTTTTTCTCCGAAACAAAGCAGGTGGACAAATAAGCGTCGAGAAGAGAAAATTGTTCAAATTGTTCGAAAAATACGGTGGAAGTCGTATAGAATTTTCAAAGCAAATTATTCATTTTGTAAAATGTAACAGTAAAAAAAAACTACAGAGTTTACGAGACATTTGGAAAATTGCATCGCAACAGAAGAGTGAAATTAGCATCGTCGGAAAATTCTCTAAATCAAAACAAACTTTGCGGTTCACAAAATTTACGATTGCATTCTCTATCGAACACGTTTCAGTTGGAGAAATGGGTAGCGCAGCGGTAACGCATTGGGTTAGATGCCCGGCACAGAGAGTGGCGAAACATAAGGGGTAATAGGAACGGTACTATACTCCAGGATTACTGAACGTACTGAACAACGGCCTGTCGGTAGCATATCCCGACTCCCCCACCCATTACCCCGCTAATGGTTCTACCCCCACCTATATTGATCTCTTTATTCCAAAGAACCTCACGTTTCCCGTCCAACCCCAGGTCCTCCAGGCATTAAGCTCCGACCATAACCCTATCCTACTCGCCATCCCCGACGGAGACAAAGACGACGTCACAACGGTAACATACGATTACAGACGGACAGACTGGCGGAGGTACCGGGACTGCATCAATGCACACCTGAGCATTGGTGGGGCCCTGGAATCCCCGCAGACATCGACAACGCAGTAGACGAACTTACGGACGCGATAACAAGGGCACGTCGTGCCTCGACGAAGATGGCCTCCCTGGAAACCCAGGGAGACCACCCCTACCTGACATTTGCGACTTGATACGGTTCAAGAACCGTGTCAAGCGCAAATGGCAAAGAAACCGTAGACTCATAGACAGACAGAGACTCTATGACTTACAAAAAACGATACAGGACAGAATTACGCAACATACAAACGCAGAATGGACCAGGAAGATCGAGGCCCTCGATACGCGAGACAACTCGCTCTGGCATATGGCGCGGTTGCTAAAGCGACCGTACCGCCCTACGCCGGCGATAGTATCAGAGGGTCTCGTGCACTTCACAGACAAAGAAAAAGCAGACGCGATGGCGGAGTCCTATCAAAAAACCTGTACCCTTCCCCCCGACTCCACTCCCGAGCAGAGGAGGGTATCCGAGGAGTACTCTCGTCTGCCCGAGAGTCCCTATCCCGCCCCGCAAACTTGAAAAGCTGCTTACGTCACCAAAAGACGTAGCAGACATACTTAAAAAATTACCAAATCTGAAAGCTCCCGGTCCCGACTCCATCCCTTACTTATTAATAAAGCGCCTCCCACGGAAGGGGATAGTACGGCTGGCGGGTATCGCGAACGCGATAATCCGCTTGCAATACTTTCTCCGGAAGTGGAAGGACGGCATCGTAATTCCTATCCTGAAACCCGGCAAACCCCCCACCTCCCGACAAGCTACCGACCTATAACGTTGCTGAATGCGATGTCGAAGGTGGTCGAAAAGATCGTCGCCAAGCTTCTCTATAAATATATAGAGAAGAGGGCGGCGGTCCCAGGACCATCAATTCGGCTTCCGGCCGGGCCTCTCGACATCGCATCCACTAGCTAGGCTCGTTCAGGATGTAATCCAGGGATTTAACAAAAAACAGAGTACCGTTGCTGTGTTCGTCGATGTCTCGGCGGCTTATGACTCTGTGTGGCACGCAGAGCTAGTCATCAAGTTGCTGAGACTTCGATTTCCTCGGCACGTTTGCCTCTTGGTTAAGTCATATCTGTGTGACCGGCGCATTGCGTATCGGGTTAATCGCACCCTATCGGATTTCCGTACCATCACGGTTGGCGTCCCCCAGGGGTCGGTGATTTCACCGACCCTGTTTAACCTCTACACCAGCGACGTACCAGTGCATCCGAACACGACGACTCTGATGTATGCAGACGACGTCGTTATTTACGCGTCGTCGCATACAGCAGAGACGGCGGCGTCAAGGTCCGTCAACACATACCTGCAATCGAAGAAGCTTGTAAACACCTGAAATTAGGCATTAATGCAGGCAAGACTGAATCTGTGGTGTTCACCAAACGATTCACTGACACGCGTGTCTTCTCCGAGATCAAGTTCGGTGGAGAACCTGTTAGGTCGGGGGGGGGGGGGGGGGTGGGGGAACGTAAAATACCTGGGAGTGACCCTGGATCGGCGGCTGTGGTTTAAGGCTCACGTAGCGGAGGCCGTCAGGAAGGCGTATATGGCATTGTCACGGCTGTATCCCCTGATTAATAGAAGGAGCAGACTCACAAAAAGGTACAAAGCTGTTACTGTACAAGGTAATGGTGCGCCCCATATTGACGTACGCGTGCCCAATATGGGGTAAAAGCTCCCTTACTCAGTTGAACAGACTACAGCGTACCCAAAATAAGTTGCTACGACTATTATCGGGGGCGGGCAGGTATACGACGGTCGAAGACCTGCACATACAGACGGACATGCCTTACATATACGACCACATCCGGGCGGTCGCCGGGAAATTCTACGGGGCCTTAATCCATAGGAACCCAATGACCAGGGTCTTAACAGACCCCAGGTTGGGGGGTACAACATACGCACAAATACATCCACGAGCCATTCGTGTGAAACATCGAAACCACGACTAGTTTATTTCTTTTCAGGCAACCAGCGGTTGCGACTCGGATTTAATTGCGAAGCGTCCGTGTCACGCGCGCGAATCTCGCGCGACGTGGCACGGAAATTGCATGCAATACCTCGAAAGCGCAACGAGCTGGGACCGAGAAACGGCACCATACGCCGTCCGCCCGGTTTTAGTGTACCCAAAGGTCCGAACGGGCTTCAGCGATCAGTTTTCGGTCCGCCCGGATCGCACGAGGCTGGCAGCCGCTTGCGGATAGCCAGCACTCGGTTGGATGCGGGCGGGGGCGTACGCTGGCCGCTGAGGCGCGTTCGGAGCTTCGTCCACCTTGGGAACCACGCAAGATCCACCATCGTATAATAATGACCTGGAATTTGTTCATTTGTCTATATGTAGTCATGAATGTTGTGTTTGTCTGTGGTGTCCAAATCGTCCGTGTTAAACAGGTTTTTTAATTAAGTTGTCCTGTATAAAAAAAATAGAACATAGTATGAATGGAGCTTGGTGTAAATATCTTGGAGTAAGTTAACTAACACTATAAATAAAAAGGCCTTGAAGCTTGTGAGGACAGGGCGTTCAAATATATCTGAGAAATCGTTAGCGGGGCTGCACCTTACCACCGAGCGGGGGTCGATCGCTAGGCGAACAGTCCACCCCCTGCCCCCCTCTCATTGATATACTAGAGATAAGGCTCTGCGAGCAATGACGGTTGTAGTGGTACACATAATATAAATAAAGCAGTTTTAATGTTAATGTTAATTGGGTTAGCGTGCTCTAGGTTAGGGGTTCGTGTCCGAACGGAGTGGTTTTTTTTTCTTTCGAATATTCACTGTTTTTACAGAAATTCCATCGATGCGACAGACAAACATTTGAATAGGAAAATAGGCAGTTTGGCGTAGAGAGCGGCGCAAGGAAAAAACAAAACGGACAAGACAAGCATGCCAAACGGCGAGAAGATCGAATGCGAAACGACAAGAAAAAAAAATACAAATCGTTAAAAAAAACAATTCGGTGGCTAAGGGAAAAATTGTCGATGCTCGGGGTTCCGAGTTCGGTGTTCGGTTAAGTAGAAATGCATAAACGGAGCGAAATTCCAAAGTGGTTACTCCAAGGAAAAAAAAGGACGGTCTGAAACAGGAGGGCTCTCCTGTCGGCAACGTGTCGCGGGCGGCTCCGCCTCTCATATGAGGAGAGTGACGCCGTCCGCGGTATATTTATAATCTAGGCGCCGCGCGCCGCCAGCCAATGGGATTCGCGGAACGCGGGAACGCGGGCCGCCGCGCGCCGCCACCACTATAAATACCACCGCCTTGGCCCCCATGAGATCAGATCCAGCCTAGCCGCCTAGAACTTAGTTTCCCCGCGATTCAAAGTCTCTAGCTGACTAATTATTAGTACGTGCCTTTCTGTTGTAATAGTCTTGGGTTGTAATATAGTGGTTCAAATTCAGTTCTTAATTTCGTTAACTATTCCTGATTATCCCATCCTTTCCCCCCTTCAACGTTGCGATCGAAGGAGGTCAAGAAAACCAGCACCGGCTTAAGAGGGTAGAACCAGCAGCCGTATTAAGAGGGACGGACCAGTTCCCATACCTACTAGCCTGTCCGACGTTTTTATTAAAACGTTCGGGGCCGTAATAAAAAACTATACTTCGTTGTTTGATTTCACCTCTCTCTACCCAGTGTACCCGGTGTCGGCGGAACTACGAGGGACATTGAAAAAAGGGGGTAAGTACGCTTTTACTTATTTGGTGAAAGGTCGCGATCGACGCGGCTCTCAGCCACGCCAGGCCTATTGATATAGCTTTCCTCAGCCACCAGTCTATCGCCGCCTGATACCCCACACCTTGTCCTTCCGACATTGGTGTGGGAGAGAGGTAGTGCGTGGACCGTGAAAGACACCGTAGTGCCGCTCTCCAAAGACACCGTAGTGCCTGCCCCGTCAGGGCTGTTAGACTTGTGATTGCTTTTAACTGTTAGACTTTCTCAGACATTGTAGTGATAGACACTCTGTCAGACTTTGCCTTTGTTTATTAAAACGTTCGGGGCCGTAATAAAAAACTATACTTCGTTGTTTGATTTCACCTCTCTCTACCCAGTGTACCCGGTGTCGGCGGAACTACGAGGGACATTGAAAAAAGGGGGTAAGTACGCTTTTACTTATTTGGTGAAAGGTCGCGATCGACGCGGCTCTCAGCCACGCCAGGCCTATTGATATAGCTTTCCTCAGCCACCAGTCTATCGCCGCCTGATACCCCACACCTTGTCCTTCCGACATTGGTGTGGGGAGAGGTAGTGCGTGGACCGTGAAAGACACCGTAGTGCCGCTCTCCAAAGACACCGTAGTGCCTGCCCCGTCAGGGCTGTTAGACTTGTGATTGCTTTTAACTGTTAGACTTTCTCAGACATTGTAGTGATAGACACTCTGTCAGACTTTGCCTTTGTTTATTAAAACGTTCGGGGCCGTAATAAAAAACTATACTTCGTTGTTTGATTTCACCTCTCTCTACCCAGTGTACCCGGTGTCGGCGGAACTACGAGGGACATTGAAAAAGGGGGTAAGTACGCTTTTACTTATTTGGTGAAAGGTCGCGATCGACGCGGCTCTCAGCCACGCCAGGCCTATTGATATAGCTTTCCTCAGCCACCAGTCTATCGCCGCCTGATACCCCACACCTTGTCCTTCCGACATTGGTGTGGGAGAGAGGTAGTGCGTGGACCGTGAAAGACACCGTAGTGCCGCTCTCCAAAGACACCGTAGTGCCTGCCCCGTCAGGGCTGTTAGACTTGTGACTGCTTTTAACTGTTAGACTTTCTCAGACATTGTAGTGATAGACACTCTGTCAGACTTTGCCTTTTTTTAATTCTATTGTGCGGGAACCGATTCACCCCACTATGTCTCGGCGCTCCACGCCCCACGACTTCGAATACGCCGTCGTTGACGAGGACGCTTCTACCACGTCGGCCACAAGGACGATCCACGATATACTCAGCCTCTTGTCGGCGTAGAGGGCGACGACGCTAGAGCTACGCCAGGGCCGGCCTCACCTGGTGGACCCCCTCGCCGCCGCGCTCGACGGAGACGCCCTCGATGATGCTCCGCCTTCTGGGCATGACCGGCAGGGACGGCTACATGGCGCCCAACGTGGGGCCCTTCGGCAATCGAATTGGCGAGGACCCCAGGATTTTTATCCTGACTTTTCGAAAGTCAAGGCATCTTCAGAATCTCTCATAGAGAAGTCTCATAGGAAAGTACCTGACAGAGGCGGACATTTATACAATGGACGGCCTCTCTGAGGACATCATTCTCGGCCAGGACTGGTTACAAAACCAGAATGCCACCATCGACTACCCCCGTAGGTGCCTCTATTTCGGCCACCGACCAAGGGCGTCCGTCTATTGGGACATTGCCGTCGCGGACGAGTTGCTGGCCGAACCAGTGACACTCACCGCGGAAAACGTCGCCGACGAACTACGACCACGATATGAGGGGTTATTGAACAACTTTTCTGATCTGTTCGTCGAGCGACTCCAGCAGCCTACCACCACGCTGGTCCAGCATACGATTCGCTTAAGGGACCCCACGCCGTTCAGGATCAGACGATACCAGTACTCGCCGGCAAAACGACAAGTAATTCAGGAGGAGGTGGACAAGATGCTGGCGGCCGGCGTGATCCGCCGAAGTCACTCGGCGTTTAGCTCGCCGATAGTCATCGTATCAAAGAAGGATGGCACCCGACGGTTCTGCGTGGACTATCGGCAGCTAAACTCACAGACCGAGGACGAAGTCTCTCAGCTGCCCCCATCTACGAGACTTTAAGAGATCTGGGGCAAGCTAAAATCTTCACCTCGTTGGATTTAAAAAGCGGATACTGGCAGGTGCCAGTATCGCCGGAGAGCATACCTATGACAGCGTTTACAACTCCTGACGGTGCGACCTACGAGTTTCTTGTTATGCCCTTTGGACTGAAATGTGCACCGAGCACTTTCCAGCATCTGATGATAGCTGTACTGTCAGGTTACATTGGGCACTTTGTCAAAGTATATCTGGATGACATAATAATTTACTCTAAGGACCATGACGAACACGAGTTACATCTACAGCTTGTCCTAGAGCGCCTGCGGACTCACGGTCTCCACTGCTCGTTGAGTAAATGTCGTTTTGGTGCCGACGCGTTGGATTACCTGGGGCATCGGTTAACCGCACACCACAACGAGCCGCAGCAGAAGCATGTAATCCAAATACAGCAGTTTCCACGACCCCGGACATTGCGAGAGTTGCAGGCGTTCCTGGGAACGGCCAATTGGCTAAGGGAGTATGTACCCGGGTTCGCCGATATGGCCGCTCCGCTCACTAATTTGGCTACCAAGAAGAACCGGTTCCTGTGGACCCAGGAAGCCGAGGAGGCTTTCCTCACCTTGAAGGAAGCCTTGTCACAACCACTTACCCTCTGCAGGCCGGACTTTAGTAAGCCCTTCGTCCTACAGACGGACGCCAGCCGACTGGGCATGGGGGCCGTACTGTACCAGGAGGACGACAACGGGGGTCGGCGCATTGTCAGCTGCGCAAGTGCCAAGTTTAACAAAACAGAGCAGCGTTACCACATAAATGAGCAGGAGGTAATGGCGGTAGTCTGGGCCTGCAAAAGGTATCGGGCGTACCTGGAGGACCGGCCTTTTACCTTAGTAACAGATAGCAGAGCGCTCAATTGGCTCAAGGCCTATAAAGATGAAAAAGCCAAGCTTACCAGATGGGCGCTCTTGCTGCAGGAATATACTGTTACGAATTTCTCTTCAAATTAATCACTTCTTCAATTCCAACACGTTTATTTAACAATCTACAACTCGTGGGTCTTAACCATGTAACATTCCAAATCACAACTAACTAACTCCTAGTACCAACTAACCATTTTTTATAGTTTCTACATTTCTAGAAAATTCTTTTGACATCCAGAATATTCAATATGTCATTCCATACAATTCTTTACTAATAACTAGTGTGTATAAACTAAATAAACTAAGTATGTAAACTATAAAACTTAATAAATGTCAGCTGTCACAAATGTCACTTTTACAAATGTCACATTGCTCCCCTCTTTAAGGTTATTCGTCCCGAATAACACTGTCTTCAGTCCTAGGCGGTGGATCCTCGACGACAAACCAATCGGGTGGATCATGTCCTGTATATCTTGCGAGTCTCTCCAGATGGACCACCTTTGGCTTGCTTCTTGGAGAAAGCTGGATGCGGTAGACCAGGTCGTTGATTTTCTTTATGATGGTGTATGGGCCTTCCCAATTCTTCTGGAGTTTTGGACTTCTCCCTTTCATCCTTTTTGGGGCGTACAACCATACTGCATCACCAGGCTCAAATGCAGTCTCTGTTGATGTAGTGTCGAGACGCTGTTTCATTTTGTCGCTGTGCATTTTCAGCTTCTCGCTGGCAAATCGATGGATCCGGTCCAATCTCTCTCGCAAGTCTTTCACAAATTCGGGCAGAGATCGTTCCTGATTTTCTTCTAGGGGACGGCCAAGTATGAGGTCAGTGGGCAGTTTCATTTCTCTTCCAGAGGTCAGCATAGACGGAGTGTAGGTAGTCGACTCATGCTGGGAACTTCGATACGACAGCAAGAACAGAGGCACCAATTTGTCCCAGTCCCTTTGATTTTCAGACACGAATTTAGACAGGTAGTGGCATATGGTCCTGTTATGGCGTTCAACCATGCCATTCGACTGGGGATGAAGCGCAGTAGTTCGGGTTTTCTTGATGCCCATTATTTTCATTACTTCTTGCCACAGCTCTGATTCGAAGTTTCTTCCTTGATCAGAATGCAGTTCGAGGGGTACTCCGTGTCTAGCTATGACATTCTCGATGAACGCTTCGGCTACAGTTTCTGCTTCTTGATTGGGGGAGGGTACTGCTTCGGGCCATTTCGAGAAATAGTCCATTACCACCATCAAATATTTGTTGCCACGGTCGGTTACAGGTAATGGTCCAAGAATGTCCACTGCTACCCTCTCGAATGGTGCTCCGGATAAGTACTGCACCATTTTACCACGGCTTCTTGTTTTTGGTCCCTTTTTGGCAGAGCACAGATCACATCTCTTGCACCATTCTTCGACGTCTCGGCGACAGTTTACCCAATAAAATCGGTCCCTTACTCGAGCCAAAGTCCTGGTTACTCCAAAATGTCCTCCGGATGGGCTGCTGTGAAGCTCTTCTAGCACTTGGTGGATTCTTGCTTTAGGCAAGACCAACTGGTAGACTGCGGATACTCCATCGGGGCTCTCCCACTTCCGATGCAGTAGGCCATCGCGAAGACAAAGGGAACTCCATTGAGCCCAGTATCCCTTTATAGTCGTACCATATCTGGAAACTTCCTGCCAAGTTGGTCGAACTCCATTCTTTAGCCAGTTCCGGATTAATTTCAGGTCACTGTCTTTCTTCTGGCTCTTCTTTAATTCCTCCGAGGACCATTCATCTTCAACTTGTACTGTTGTTGCCATTAACAGTTCATTGGTGGTACTATTTGAATATTCCTTGGTCTCGATCTTCTGGCAGTAGCGACATTTCTGTTCTAAACACGGTCTTCTCGATAATGTGTCTGCATTACCATGTGTTTTTCCACTCCGGTGCATTATTTTGAAATTATACTGTTGTAGTCTCTCCATCCATCTAGCAACTTGTCCTTCTGGGTTCTTAAAATTCATAATCCATTGCAGGGCGTTATGATCTGTCCTAATTAAAAAGTGTCTTCCATAAAGGTAACTATGAAAATGCTCCAGCGATTTGATGATGGCCAGTAATTCTTTCCTCGTAACACAGTAATTCCTTTCAGCCTTGCCTAGTGTCTTGCTGAAATAGGCGATTACCTTTTCTTCTTTGTCTTGAACCTGGGATAAGACTGATCCAATTCCATGTTGGGAGGCATCACAATCCAAAATAAACATTCCATCTTGTTTAGGGTATGCCAAAATTGGTGCTGTAGTTAGGCGCTTCTTCAGTTCTGTGAAAGCTTGCTGGCAGTCTGGAGTCCAATCGAAGGTAACATTATTTTCGGTGAGCCGATGTAGTGGCTTGGCAATTTTTCCGAAGTCCTTTACAAATTTCCTGTAGTAGGTACACAGTCCAAGAAAACTCCTTACTTGATGTTTATCTTTTGGTCGGGGCCACTCTTTAATTGCAGAAATCTTCCTGGGATCGGTTTGAATTCCCTCGGCGGATACTATGTGTCCTAGAAATTCTACTTGTTTTTGAAACAGGGAACATTTCTTTGGATTCAGTTGTAGGTTGGCATTTCTGAATCTACCAAAGATATCCTCCAAATTTTTAAGATGTTCTTCAAATGATTTCCCCATCACAATGACGTCATCAAGGTATACCAAGCAAGTTTTCCATGTCATTCCTCTGAGTACTAACTCCATCAGTCTCTCAAAAGTGGCCGGTGCATTGCAAAGACCAAATGGCATAACTTTAAACTGATAAAGTCCGGTACCAGCAGAGAATGCTGTTTTCTCTTTATCATCTGGATGAAGTTCAACTTGCCAATAGCCACTCTTTAAGTCCAACGTTGAAAACCATTTTGACTCTGAAAGTGTGTTCAGGGTGTCGTCGATTCGAGGTAGAGGATAACTGTCTTTCCTAGTCACATTGTTCAGCTTGCGATAGTCCACACAGAATCTTGTTGTGCCATCTTTCTTAGTAACTAAAACAACGGGTGAAGACCATGGGCTCGATGATTCCTCGATGACACCTTCTTTCAGCATCTTATCGATCATTCCGGTAACTTCATTCTGTTTAGCGAATGGTAGTCTTCTTGGAGCTTGCTTTATCGGTGGGTTATTGCCGGTGTCTATACGATGTTGAACCAGACTTGTTCTGCCGGTGATGTTTCCATTGGCAAAGATATCTTGATATCCCTCGAGGAACTGTCTAGCTTTTCTAGCTTCTTCCAGCTCCAGATGGGCAGCATTCTTGAGCAAGGATTCTGCAATAGTCGGATCACGTACCTTTGTTTGATTTAACTGAGCTCGGTTAACTTCCTCGCATTTAACTACTCTTTCGACTGGCTCACAACGTCCTAATACTTCATTCTTCTTAAGGATAATCTTCTTGTCCGATATGTTGGCAATTCTTACAGGAATTTGGTTATTCATTTGTACTAGGCTTCTTGCAACCAATAAGCCATCGTTCCTTTCGCTCGCCTCGACTATTCCGGTACGCAGACCATTTCCATCCAATTTTGCAATGATGATGTTCTCTGATCCTTGGGGAATTTGGATGTCCTCTTCAACTATGATCCTTCTTGATTTATTGTAGTCTTGAAGTTTGGGGGCCATAACAATTTCTTCATTTTGAATTTGTATAGTTTTGTTTTTAACATCCACGACAAAACCATGTTTACTCAGTATGTCTAGTCCTAATATGCAGTCGTCTCTGATATCGGCTGTTAAAACTCGGTGATACATGATTTTTCGAACCCAGTTGAATTTTTACATTTAGCTCGCCATGTACAGGAATCAATTCTCCAGTAGCTGTTTCCAATTTCACATGTCCGGATAATTCCTTTGATGATTTTGGCAGAATGTCAGGCCGCAGAATAGTTCTTGTAGCACCGGTGTCAATTACAAAGGAACACCATTTATCGTCCAAGTATCCATGGACTATCAGGCTTCGTTCGTCGCTACTTATTTTTGAGACCGAAATCTTGGGGCATTGAGTATAAGTAGTCGACACACGCCCCTAGCACCGACTAATTGTCGTTTTCCGAATTTCTCGCTGGTGATCTGGAACGAGGTCTTCGGTCTGGGGTTGGAGAACGACCAGTCCTGTGCTGTGAAGTCTTTGATGTCCCATTTTCTTCTCTCCACTTCCTTCTGTTTGGACTCCTGGATCTTGATCTTGAATCTGGCTGTCGATCTGGTGAGTTCGTTCTTGACTGAGACCTTGATCTGGCCCTGCAAAAGCGCTGTAGGTGCCCAATTTTTTCCACAGTTGTAGCAGCGCCTGGTTTCCTTTTGTGGTGAGTTCGATTGTTTGATTTCATTTAATTCTTGCATTAATTTCTCCACAGTTTCTTTAAGTGATTGGCATTCGTCGAATTTAACTTGCCTCACTCTGGTTTTGTAGCTCCTCGATGCTTCTTTAGCTGCTTTAAATTCCAAAGCAGCTATGAGTGCATCACTGATCGTGGTGTGTCTTCCAAGTCGCAAAGCTTGCTGCATTTCGGTGTCTACTAGGCCATCAATAAAAGTCTGGATGCCAATTTGTTCGAGAAATTCTTTGGGTGCTTGAGGGTATGCCAAATGAATGAGTCGTTCAATGTCAGCTTCATATTCTTGAAGAGACTCATTACTTCTTTGCTGTCTGCTCTTGATCTGGGACTGATAAACTTGGCGGAGATATTTGTGTCCATACCTTATTTCTAACGCGCCTATAATCCTGTCGTAGTCATTTTGCTGCTCTTCCGGGATGCTCTGTAAAATTTCTAAAGCCTGACCTCTGAGAGATATGACAAGCGAAGTAGCCATTTCTTGGGAAGTCCATCCGTTCGCCTTTGCAGCAGCCTCAAATTGTCTGCGGTACATGGACCATGATGACTGTCCATCGTACGTGGGAGGCTTAAGTATTTTGTGTACTGACCTTTCAGCATGCATAAGGGTTGAGTTTTGTAATGGAATACCTGGTGAGGTCGAATAATCTCCTGAATCGGCTATTGAAGTACGATGTAGTTGGTGCTCCAGCCCATTTATCTTTTCCAGTATTTCTTTTTGCACTTGCCGTCTGGTGTCTTCTAACTTTCTCTCGATTTCTTCTTTATTCTCTTCAACCACCTTCTCAATTCGATTAACTTTAATGCCTACCTGGTCAATCTGCTGTTCCACGCCATCAATCCTCCCAGAAAATGCATTCAACCTGGTGTTTATTACTTGTTGGGACTCACAAATTTCCTGATGACGCCTCTCCGCCTCGTCTCGGTCCTCTTGTCGTCGTCGTTCGTCCTCCTGTCGTCGCCGTTCGTCCTCCTGTCGCCGCTTTTCCTCTCGCCTTTCTGCCTCTTCACGGTCCTCTTGTCGTCGTCGTTCTGCCTCCTCACGGTCCTCTTGTCGTCGTCGTTCGTCCTCCTGTCGTCGCCGTTCGTCCTCCTGTCGCCGCTTTTCCTCTCGCCTTTCTGCCTCTTCACGGTCCTCTTGTCGTCGTCGTTCTGCCTCCTCACGGTCCTCTTGTCGTCGTCGTTCTGCCTCCTCACGGTCTTCTTGTCGTCCTTGTTGCAAGAATTTTAATATTTCACTTACATCCATTGTCGTCGTTTCTTCGTTGTATTTTGTAGATCTCGTATTCACCATATAACTTCTTTTTTTTTTTCTTCGAATTCTTCTATTATCCCACCGCTGTCACCAAAATGTTACGAATTTCTCTTCAAATTAATCACTTCTTCAATTCCAACACGTTTATTTAACAATCTACAACTCGTGGGTCTTAACCATGTAACATTCCAAATCACAACTAACTAACTCCTAGCAACAACACCAGTATTTATAGTTTCTACATTTCTAGAAAATTCTTTTGACATCCAGAATATTCAATATGTCATTCCATACAATTCTTTACTAATAACTAGTGTGTATAAACTAAATAAACTAAGTATGTAAACTATAAAACTTAATAAATGTCAGCTGTCACAAATGTCACTTTTACAAATGTCACAATACCTTTACAGTAGTCCACTGTCCAGGAAAGGAGAATCAGTTGCCGGACTACCTACCTCGGGAGCCCGAGGAGGCCGACGACTTACCTGCTCAGGCCGATGAAGAACGCCTGCTGCCGCCCCCCGTCGGCCGGGAACCAACGACGACCCCTCAAGTCACTATCCTCCACACAGTTCCAGCGAAGAACGCCCGCCGTCGCCCGCGGCGTCGTGAAAAGCCAGGGTTAAATAACTGTTTCCGACAGCCCCTCCACAGGGGCGTTGAACCTGTTGGAAGTACGATACGGGGATAACGAGCCTCTGTACCAGGAGGTACGGAGGGTACAGGCTACCAGTCCGGAGTATCAGGCGACGAGGGACCGTTGGTAGAGGTTGCAGACCGGCGCGGAGGCCGCCGACACGTCATGGAAGAGGACACTTCGAGACGAATATACCGTCCACGATGGACTTATTTGGTACACCAAGGATGGCGCCCACTCTCTAGTTGTGCCCCTAGAGTTGTGGCCCCGAGTTATTTTCGAATTCCACGACTCGCCCCTGGCGGCTCACCCGGGCCGTGATGAGACTATCAGGGCGGCGAAAGAGCTTTATTATTGGCCGGCCATGACGCGACAGATAAAAACACATGTGCGGCACTGCATTATCTGCGCTTCCACGAAACATGGAGGGGCCCACCAACCAAACGCACCCCTGAGGCCCCGACCGCCGACGCGACCGTGGCAGACTCTTAGTGTAGATATAATGGGGCCCTATGCGGAATCGCGAACTGGACAAAACCGTTTTCTACTAACAGCGACCGACACGTTCAGTAAATGGACGGAGGTGCGTGCCGTGCCGCGCGCGACCGGTCGCGTAGTGAAGGATTTTGTACGATCGGTGTGCCTACGATGGGGTTACCCAGAGACTATAATCACTGACAATGGGGGACAATTCAAGTGCGCGGCGTGGAATCGGTTCCTGCGTTTGTCTAATATTACAGGGTACTTCACGCCGATATATCATCAAAAGAGCCAACCGCAACTAAGAAATAAGAGCGGCGCAACTAAGAAATAAAGAAAGTGTTACGAACGCATCTCTTGGACCTTCCGGCCGCCCACTGGGATGAACGTTTGGACGAGCTGATGTTCGCCCTGAACAACAGACGCAACGGCGCCACAGGACAACCCCCCAGTAGGATTACTACTTGGGGTCACCTTGACCCAGCCTGGAAGCCAGCAACATCCCAATGTGTTGCGGCCGCCACGCAACGACCCAGAGGCCCGCGCGGATCGAGTTCGCCGGGCGCACGCTCAGCAACAACAGTACCAGGAGGCTATCTTCCCTGAGCCACGAGACGCGCAGGTCAACTATCGGGTGGGCCAACAAGTATTAACTCGATTCTTTTATAGGGTTAAAGGAGCCATCAAGGCGCCCTGGGAAGGGCCCCACCTGGTGACCGCCGTTTTGGGAAATGGCGTCTACGAGGTGCAGCGGGGCGAGAGCCGCTAACGTGTCCACGTAGATGACATCCGGCCGGCGCTCGGACCAGCGCCTGACCCAAGGGGGGACATCGACGTCGTCGCCCAACAGCCACCGGGGAGGCGACCCAGAGGAACCAGTCCAGGAGGAGCCCCGGAGGACGAGGACCCAGTCCAGGAGGAGCCCCTGGAGGACGAGGGCCCAGTCCAGGAGGACCCCTCGGAGGACGAGGACCATCACTGGGACGACGACGAGTTCCAGCCGGCCGCGGCTACCGTGCTGGAGGAATGCCATTTCCCCAGCCCGCGGCTCGAGGACCTCACCGGAATCCAGGACCTGCCTGAACCTCCACACCTTACCACCAGCACGCCTCTCGCCACTGAGGTGCTGGTAGAAGATTGCCAGGACGAGGAAGACGAAGAGCTGCGGAGCTCCCAGGACCGGGGAGTTCCCATCATTGACCTTTGGCCATGAGTTCGCGGAAGTCCCGCCACGGGATGGGCCAACTCCTGACCCGTGGCTCAAGAAGGGGCCGACCATCCTGGGGGCTCGTTCCCGAGAGCCCCCAGGCAACTGGAAGCCAGATGCCAGGCCCTTCAAGACTTCCGCGAGTATCGCTTAAGTAAGAGGTCTATGCCTCCAAGGGCGCCCGAGCCCATAGGAACCTTGTAATTGTTAATTTCGTATTTTTCAGCCAAGGCGAGGGTATGTAGTCGGCGGCCGCTTAGCGAGGGCCTTAAGGGGACCTGCCAGCGTCCCCTTAACCCATCACTAACCGGCCCTTAAGGGGGCATGTCGCGGGCGGCTCCGCCTCTCATATGAGGAGAGAGACGCCGTCCGCGGTAATTTATGGTCTAGGCGCCGCGCGCCGCCAGCCAATGGGATTCGCGGAACGCGGGCCGCCGCGCGCCGCCGCCACTATAAATACCACCGCCTTGGCCCCCATGAGATCAGATCCAGCCTAGCCGCCTAGAACTTAGTTTCCCCGCGATTCAAAGTCTCTAGCTGACTAATTATTAGTGCGTGCTTTTCTGTTGTAATAGTCTTGAGTTGTAATATAGTGGTTCAAATTCAGTTCTTAATTTCGTTAACTATTCCTGATTATCCCATCCTTTCCCCCCTTCAACGTTGCGATCGAAGGAGGTCAAGAAAACCAGCACCGGCTTAAGAGGGTAGAACCAGCAGCCGTATTAAGAGGGACGGACCAGTTCCCATACCTACTAGCCTGTCCGACGTTTTTATTAAAACGTTCGGGGCCGTAATAAAAACTATACTTCGTTGTTTGATTTCACCTCTCTCTCCCCAGTGTACCCGGTGTCGGCGGAACTACGAGGGACATTGAAAAAAGGGGTAAGTACGCTTTTACTTATTTGGTGAAAGGTCGCGAGCGACGCGGCTCTCAGCCACGCCAGGCCTATTGATATAGCTTTCCTCAGCCACCAGTCGATCGCCGCCTGATACCCCCCTTGTCCTTCCGACATTGGTGTGGGAGAGGTAGTGCGTGGACCGTGAAAGGGTCCGACACCGTAGTGCCTGTCCCGTCAGGGCTGTTAGACTTGTGGTTGATTTTAACTGTTACACTTTCTCAGACATTGTAGTGATAGACACTCTGTCAGACTTTGCCTTTTTTAATTCTATTGTGCGGGAACCGATTCACCCCACTATGTCTCGGCGCTCCACGCCCCACGACTTCGAATACGCCGTCGTTGACGACGACGCTTCTACCACGTCGGCCACAAGGACGATCCACGATTCCCCGCACGTTCTCTATGACTTTCTTAGTCAAGCGAGACACGCTCCACCGACCGCCGAGCAAATCAAATATACTCAGCCTCTTGTCGGCGTGAGAGGGCAACGACGCTAGAGCTACGCCAGGGCAGGCGGGACAGGGCCGGCCTCACCTGGTGGACCCTCTTGCCGCCGCGCTCGACGGAGACGCCCTCGATGATGCCCCGCCTTGTGGGCATGATCGGCAGGGACAACTACAAACGTAGGGTTTTTATAATATTTCACATTGTACAGGTAAGCTCCGTCCGTTGCCCTTTGTGATTAGAATGTCTTCTGATTGGCGAATGGCAAAAAACAAAACCGATGGATTTTTACCCCAAGCAAAAACGGACGGACGGAAAACTGAGCGCGACGAATTTTTCGTTCGTGGAGAACAGGCACAATGTTGTCTCTGCTTCACGCGAAATGAAACAAAAAAGGAACAACCGTTTTATGAGGGTTCGTTGGAAAAAAATGTGTTTTTTTTAATTTCAGTGAAAAACACACGACATTCGCGTGAATCTGCGTGAAATAGCGGCAAAAAAATAAAAAACGAGGGTTGAGCTGATTAATTCAATCCGAAAGGAGAAAAGCCAATACTAGCCAAAAAAACATTTAAAAATCAAGGCTGTAACGCTTCGGTGCACATAAGAAATGCGAGAAACCAAGAATAGCGTCGAAAAGTTTACAGAACTTTTCTTTTTTCTGAGATAGTGTTTGGAAATTCCAAAAAGTTGCTGAGAAAGCAAAAAAAAAAGGCCGTAAACTAATAACCCGAAAAATCAAACAGAAAGGAGGGGTTTTTTCTCTGTCCAATTTTCACTGTTTTTGCAGAAATTGGGTCAAAGGGTAAGCGAAATTTTGCAAAAGTCAATGGGAAAACGACGGAAAGGTAGGCGGTCCCGAGACGTCAGTGAAAAGAACGAAGAGGAAAAAACACAAATAGTTAAAAAACGATTCGGTGGCCGAGGAAAAATTGTCGATGCTCGTGGTTCCGATTTCGTTAGGATATGTAGAAATTCATAAACGGAGCGAAAGTTCAAAGTGGTTACCCCAACGAAAAAAGGACGGTCCGAATATTGAGCGCTCTGCTGTCGCCGACGTGTCACGGGGGCTCCGCCTCTCTAATGAGAAGCGCGAGTTGCCCGTGGCAATTTAACAGAGCCGCGAGGC
>JAPWTK010001594.1:0-17841 GCA_029963805.1 Aromia moschata
GATTCTAGAATAATAGTAAATAAAAATATCATCCATAATTTGGCACTTTCAACTTCAGCTTTGCAACAAATTTAGTTTTTAACATTTAAAATCAGTTTTCAATTTTTTTTATATGACCTACGTTGATATTTACGTTACTGTAAGTGAAACAAGGTGCTTTTTCTAGTCCCGTCATAAAAAATAAAAATTCTTATTTAGAAAAATATCTGTGACGTCATAAATGTTTTGAAAAGTGTCAAAAAAATTGAAGATCCCTGTGAAGTGTCTCATCGATTTTTTCGAAAAAAATTGTGTCGATTATATCCATTTTATCATCTACTTTACGAAAGCACTGTATATTTTGTGTATTTTGCTTGGTTTGTTTTTTATTAGCTTCCCAAAAGATCATTCTGTCGTACCCTGTACTAACTGAGTATATACATAGGGGAGAGGGAGGCACAATGATACAATTTTTGTTGTAATTATGATTTTGTCCAAGACAAAATACTTGTCGCCATCTTCTTATTTTAGGCTTACAGGCTATGTATTTGTTTTTCATATGATACTCTATTTAAAGGAAAAATAAAAACAAGTTTGCAGTTTTTGCAACTTTTTTTAATGTCTACATTTGCATCAAACTACCTCTATAATGGGGTAAATTGATACAGTGCTGGGGAACATTGATACACATACAATACACTAGAGAAAAAAGTATTATTGTAGTACAATATTTACTGAATTATAAGACTAGGAACTGTTGGAAAATAAAAAGATCTATTTTGGCGAAGTGTACCACCAGCAGCAATGGATTTGGGCAGTTTGAATACATCTTCTCGAAGCACTAAACTGATGTCCTGAACATCATAGGAAAAACAAAAGTCTTATGCCAGTTTTTCTTGTCCGTAAAAAATTGACCTCTATTTCATGGTCATTATAAATCGTGACAATTTGTCCAACAAAGTGTACGGCTGTTTTCCTTGTTAAAAACTTGACGACAACAAAATCGCCTACATTTAATTCATCATCACACAACAATGGTAGTTTTTCATCACTGACATCGTTAATTGAATCAGATAAGCTCATTTACACTTCAATGTCACTTTCGGATGAACTTGGAACATTTCGGACCGTTTCTTTAATATTAAATTTCACCTTCTTGGTTACTTGCTTAATTTGTTTCACATTTCTTTTCTTAGCGATCTGCTAATCTCTCCTCTAATCGTGCTTTTTCTGGTGTTGTGGTGTAAATACCAGACTTTCTCGCCTCTGCCTAGTTGTTTGTATAACTTGTATATTTAGAGTGATATATTCTGATTTGCTTTCCGCCCGCAGCTTCTTCTTCGTGCCCAGATTCATCTGAAACCTCTGGACTCGCATTTTTATGATTTTTTCTATACTTTTCGATTCTATGTTAGAGTAGTGTAGAGGGTTTTAAACCATGATCAGCAGCTGAAACTTTAATTGATTTGTGATTTTTAATAACATCGGTTATTGCAGTCTTTATACCTCCTTCGTCAATTAATGCTCTTTGTGATAAGTACGTACTATTTTTCATTAACCTGAAACAAGTAACATGTCCTCGTATAACTTACTGAATCTTGTTTATACGAATAAAATAATACATTTGTAAATTGCAGAGGTACATTGATACACTGTAGAGGCACATGGATACACTTGTCAATGTACCTCTCATACATATGTATCAATGTACCCCAAATGCACTCCGACAGAAATAATCACTACTGACATATTTAACCTTACAGTGCATACACTTGGTTGAAAACAATGTTTAAATAATACTTACGTTTAGGAATGGTGACACAAGCAGCACTCTATTGCTACCAAAAAAACACACACATGTAAAAAGGCATAAAAAATTACTTTCTTGCGCCAAAATAAACTAAACACATGTAACTTTACTCTCACTCGTTTTTCCGTTACTAAATTTTTATGACAAGTAGCCCACACTAGTGCCATCTTTGAGGTAATAGGTTGAAACAAATGGATTTCTTCTGCCGCGAAATTTTAAATGCGTATCAATGCGCCTCGTGTATGTACCTCCCTCTCCCCCTACACTCTATTTGTATGCACCTATCAACAGTCACAATCTAAAAGAAATATATCTATATTAGAGCCCGTAGGTTAATAATAGATTCCAGGATCGGTCTTAACGCGACTGGAATACTGTTACATGTGGCATATTAATAAAGTACATGGTCAACACCTGTGTATTACGGGTAAGTCAAAAATATGGAAACCCTTAGGAATCTCGCGAACAGTGCATTTTAAAGAAAATGTATTAGACAATGTTCAGGAAATTTCCCTGGCTTTCCATCGGTGACCTTAGATTTGACCATGGCCTTGTCCTTGAAGGTCATATCAAGGTCACTAGAAATTTTTAAAATGGAAACCCCTATTTTTTATCGTGGATTTGGAAAGAGTGGAACATTTTACGTCCATATAGTGTGGGTAAAGACCTTGAAAGTGATATCAAGGTCACTGACGTTTTTAAAAAGGGAACCTCTGTTGTTTTTATCGTGGACTTTCTGCTTCATTCAAATGAAGTTAATTTGACATTTAAATAAGCTCTTGATTATGGCCTTGACCATGACCTTGACTATGACGTCATAGTTAAGGTTATAAACAACACCATATTTAAACGTAGAATTTTTTGTTTCCAAATCCCCGATAAAAAATAGGGGTACCTTTTTTTATGTCTGAGATCTTGATATTACTCTCAAGGTCATAGTCAAGGTCATGACCAACATCATGTCTGGACGTAAAATTTTCCACTCTTTCCAAATCCACAATAAAAAATAGGGGTTTGCATTTAAAAAATTCTAATGACCTTGATATGACCTTCAAGGACAAGGCCAAGGTCAAATCTAAGGTCACCGATGGAAAGCCAGGGAAAGCCTGAATCTTGTGTAATACATTTTTCTCTAAAATGCACTGTTCGCGAGATTCTTAAGAGTCTCCATATTTTTGACTCACCCTTATGTGTATATAGTACAATCGTAGTTCAATCAAATGTTGCCATTATATTCCGGAATATATATCCGGAAAATATCCTTCTATCTGCTGTGTACTATTGGTTAAACTGCAGTGGTTAATGCATCATTCGTGTGTACTAAACCTCGAATAAGTCAGTAAAAATGTCGGGACAGCGTCCGTCGCATGTTACAATGAAGCGTGGGATAAAAAATTTTGCGGAACTGACCTATAATGGCAATGAACTTCCTTTGACGTGGCACGTTGTTTTGCAGAATGTTGCTACAAACAAACATAAAGCTTATGTAAGTGGTGGTGTGAGTTTGTGAGATAGACAGAGGCAATTTAACTTGGATTTAGTCCAAATGATGGTAGCGTGTTAACTCATTCAGTTCACTACATTAAATCACCTCGAGTTCAGACAAGTTGTCCAGAACGATGCGAGTGGAAAGTACGACGAGGTTAGTCTGCCTGCAGAAACAAGTCTTATACACGATTATACATAGCACCACTGTGTGAGGACATAAAAAAATATCGTCTCGGAATTGCACGATAAACTTATTTGGCTTAGTGTTGACGAAACGACGGATATTAAAGCGCATTACAGACCTAACGTAGTGTTGGGGGACTGGATGAGGCAAAAGCCATGGTAGGGCACTTGAAAGCTCGAAGGGTGTTGGAAAGCACAACCGTGGAAACAATTAGTGAGTGTGTGACTAGCAGTCTACAGTCACCACGGGGCGCGGAGAACTGTGTTTATTATTAGTTGGGCTACAAAAATCACCATCACATATATAAGGAAGACCTGTTTAATATTTCGGAACGTTACTGATACGTTATCTCTGGTAAAGTACGCATTTATTATTAACCTCCGGGCTCTACTAATTATTATGTATGCAAATTTATAAGTGTTGTATGTACATCGTATTCGTATTTATTCTATGAGTTATGAGTAAAATATGCAACGCATGACGCATATAACACATTAATCACCTTCGTATTATTAAACTTATTAGCTGAGCTGTAATTAAATATGTATACATAATGGTTTTTATCATTCCAATTGTTTCGCTATTCCATCACTGACTACATTCTAGTAGAGAACCGTTGTGTACAAAAATAGATGTGTGTAAAGTAAAAATGAAAATTTTATTTTGATGTACGTACACAAAAAGAATTAATAGTAATTGTGTTCATCCCACAGTTGCTTTTTTAATTTAAGAAATATAAGTGAAATACTGGGCTATAATAACTATGGGGAATTACCGCTCTATCTCTAGAATTAAATATTTGGCTTTACAAGTATAGAAGAATCGTTTCATGTTAAGCGGATAATGAATTAATAGTTTTAGGTACTTTAAGAAGATAATTTTTAACCTAATTTTTATACGTCCTCAAATACGAGGTGTGGCTATTAAATAACCGAACTGTTGTCATAAAACTTTTTAGTCGTTACCAATTACAGTAGCAACTTTTTCGCCTTCAATTTACTCCCCTTGGCGATCTCTATACCACCCCATACGACTATTCCATTGTTGAAAGTAGTGCTGGACGTCCGCTTCTGTCAGAATTAGAATTTTCGACGCTTTTGCTTTTGCTTTAACCCTTTCCACACTTTGAATCTTGGTATCACTGTATCTAGCAAGCCTGAATCAGTGTCAATTTTTAGAATGTCAGCGCAGATGTTCATTCTTGATTCCTTTTGCTCGGGAGTGAGGAGTTTTGTCACCATTTTTGCGCAAACTTTGCGCATGTTACCAATTTTTCAACGTTTTCGGCCGTTTTTGACGTTGAGGGTCGTCCGGGGCGCGGATCGTCTTCGGTCGTTTCACATCCCACTTTAAACCGTTTAAACCATTCAAAAACTTGTGTGCGTGATAAACATTCATTCCCATACACTTCTTTTAACCTTGCATAAGCTTCTGTAAAAGTTTAACAAGAAACCTGAGATAAACCCGTTGCTCCATCTTAACATTTTTTCGAAGCGTCATCTTTTCCGCTGAATTTTCCGCTGAAGCCGAAAATTAAAAAAGAAAAAAGATTTACCTGCTTAGTAAATTTTTCCGCTGAAGCAGAAAATGAAAAAAAAAATATCATGTGGGTTACCCTCCACGCCCCAATTCCCCCCAGAAATTAAAAAAACGGAAACTGACGCTCAGAGATGCAAACTTAAACGTGCAAATTCAAATTTAAACTTATATAGTCAAACTAAAATTAAATCCTAACCTATGGATACCAGCCCATAGGTGAATATAAGAGACCTTCCAAGAGAATATAAATTGAAAATTTGGAACCACCAAAAAGATCAATTTAATTGAAGCTCAAGCCCCGAGGCCAGAACAAGGCGTTCAGCACCTTGGAAATAACACCTATATTAGGTCTTTGAAAAATATCCTATCATGGAATAGATTGAAATGTGAATGGTAGAAAATGAGATGAAAAGAACAGTTTCGCCTATATAAGATTCAGTTTGAATTTGCCATTCCGAGCACAAAATTGAGTTTCACTGTCCGATGTTTGAAGCCCAATTAATTTTGTTTTTATTTTGGATGGGCGAATTAGGGTGTGTTGGGAAGCCCACATGGTACTTTTTTTTAATTTTCGGCTTCAGTGGAAAATTTCACTAAAGATATGTACAGGATTAGTTTTTATAATTTGACAAGTTATTGTCAATTGACTTTATTATTGAAATTAGATAGAATAAATAGTTCTTCAGACAAAAGTTATAGACTTTTATAACACGATGTGAAAAAAACAATTGAATATCAGGAACCATAAAACTAAACCACAGTTGTATTTTTTTTTTATGGAACACCCTATATATTACTGCATAATCAGTTTCCTCGATTTTTTTGTCTTTTCAGAACTAGATAATATGTATATTTTTTGCTTGAGAAGGTCTAGACATATTTTATTTAGAAAGTGATGACAAGAAAAAAAATAACGAAAAATAAAAAAGAACAACTGTCGTTTAAACAGTATTAAGCTATATTTCAATAATTTATATTTATTACTAATTGTTTAATCGCGAATAGAACAAATTTTAATAGAAAAAAATTGAAGTTATTGATTTATTTTTTAAAAGAAATATGTTGCGACCTAGTGAAGCTAACAGAGACATGTTATATATTTTTGAAAAGGGAAATTAGAAATCGAGGAATTAGAATTTGCAATCATATACAGTTCCATTAAAAAACACTACCTTATTTCAGTTTTATGATTTTCGATGTTCAATTGTCTTTCTCACATCGTGTTACATCACAATTTATGTAAAACTCAATACTTTTTGTCCTGAAGAACTATTTTCTAATTTCAATAATAAAGTTATTGTCAATTGACTTTATTATTGAAATTAGATAGAATAAATAGTTCTTCAGACAAAAGTTATAGACTTTTTTATAACACGATGTGAGAAAAACAATTGAATATCAGGAACCATAAAACTAAACCACAGTTGTATTTTTTTTATGGAACACCCTATATATTACTGCATAATCAGTTTCCTCGATTTTTTTGTCTTTTCAGAAATAGATAATATGTATATTTTTTGCTTGAGAAGGTCTAGACATATTTTATTTAGAAAGTGATTAGCGACAACGGATCGCAGTTATCATTGACGACTGGACAAGAAAAAAATAACGAAAAATAAAAAGAACAACTGTCGTTTAAACAGTATTAAGCTATATTTCAATAATTTATATTTATTACTAATTGTTTAATCGCGAATAGAACAAATTTTAATAGAAAAAAATTGAAGTTATTGATTTATTTTTAAAAGAAATATGTTGCGACCTAGTGAAGCTAACATAGACATGTTATATATTTTTTGAAAAGGGGAATTAGAAATCGAGGAATTAGAATTTGCATCATATACAGTTCCATTAAAAAAACACTACCTTATTTCAGTTTTATGATTTTCGATGTTCAATTATCTTTTCACATCGTGTTACATCACCATTTATGTAAAACTCAATACTTTTGTCTGAAGAACTATTTTCTAATTTCAATAATAAACTCGCAATAACTTGTCAAATTATAAAAACTAACCTCGTACATAGGTATTGAGCCCAGTTTGAATTTTTTTTTATTTTTGGGGGGAATTGTAGGGTTAGGTCTCTATAACAAACACATTTTTTTTTGTAGACCTAACAAAAAAATTTTTTCCATGTACATAATATACAACATATTACGTGTTGTAACGTTGGTTATAACAAGTAATAACAGTATACACTAATAACAAAAATGACAGGATATTAAAAAAATTCCAAATTCTTGGTGATTTTCAACAAGGGATAACGCGGAGAAAAATGGTCGTACAGAAAATAAAAAAAAGGAAATTGTAGCCTCAAGTATGCAGTTTTCAGATCTGCACTTAAAAATTTTTAGCGAGAGCGGTTCTCACGTAATCATCCGAAAACCAACAAAAACATTTTTTTCCAAATTTTTGCTCATTTAATGGTCTGTGGATTTTTTCCAACGAGTAATGTTTTTGAGCAAAAAAATATGGATTGTCGCCTAATCATATTGAAGTTGAAAAAAATGCTTAAAAATCGAAAAACTGCTGAAACGATAAATTTAAACCTTCGGGGCACTAAGAAAAAAAATCGCAACGTTTTGTAACTTTGAGGGTTTTTTGGGGACACTTTGAGGTTAAAAAATTACCGACGATATCCTTCGTTCATCCACTATATCCAAAGTTATATCAAATTTTCCAAATATCCTTAAATTCAAATTTTAAACTTTTTTCAGCCAACATTATCTCTTCAAAAAAAAATGTTTATCAATTGTGTCTTATAGAGAATGCTTTGCAGTTTCCAAAACCCTACCTCTATTTTCTGTACGATCATTAGTTCCTGAGTAATTTATTGTCAAAGTTGAAAAGGACTTTTTTGCTTTGATCGACGATAACTCCGCGGCAAATCATCGTACGGAGCTCGTTAAGAGGTCAAATTAAAGCTGATTAAATTATCTAAAAGAGCTTTATGGTCGCATGATGAAAAAAAAATTAAGTCCACATACCATTTTAAAGACGAGGAAAAATTTGGAATTTTTTTTTGTTGGTTTTCGGATGATTACGTGAGAACCGCTCCCACTAAAAAAATTTTAAGTCCAGATCTGAAAACTAGACACTTGAGGCTACAATTTTCTTTTCTGTACGACCATTTTTCTCCGAGTTATCCCTTGTTGAAAATCACCCAAAAATTTGATTTTTAATATCCTTTAATTGTTGTTACTAGTGTATATAAAGTAAACACCTAATGTTGTAAATTGTTACAACATTAGGTATTTAATTAATTGAAAATTTAATAAACTACAATTAACTACAAATCAAAGAATAAAAATTGAAATAAGATTTTTTAGAGCATAAATATGTATTTTTTATCTATAAATTAAAATTATTTCACAGTAAATAAATAATTCAGTACATTTCTTCTACAAAAAGTATTTTATGTTGATACGTTGGAATGATCTCAGCAGGAACGTTACATGAATTCACTTTCGTTTGTGAGTGGCGTCGTATCTTCTCAAGTTATCTCTGCGACCACCGGTAACTACACCCCACTGATCCTTCGCCCTCTCGTGTTCCCTTCGGTTTCCTGTACGGCGGTACTGCAACTCGTGGTATGCTCCATGAAGGGCCCCCTTACTTTACTCTGTCTAGGACTATTGTATCCCCCCCCAACCAAGTGCCCTGTCAAGCCCATTGCTTATCCTTCGAAAAGTTGGGTTGTTGTTTAGAGCTTTTCGTTTAGGACTAAAATTCAGAAACGTGTAAATAAATCAGAAAATAAGTGGTTTAAAAATTAGGTTTTGTGGGAATATAAAATGCAAAAGACTTGTCACTATAATACAGTACAAAAGAGCTAGTTATGACACAACTTCATATTTTTGTATAAAGGTTTTTTTATAGTCATAGAATAAGAATATGTAATCGTCTTTTGAACTGAAAGTAAATGTTATGTCTCCAAAGATTAACCATGTTGCAATTAGTTGAGACAAGACATTTATATTTATTAATAGGTAGAATTACAATGACAGTGGTTGTATAAAAACATTCAACAGGAAAATGTATTTTCCTATAATCTATAGCCTTTCTCCAAGACAGTATTCAGATCATGAGCATAATTACACTACCCTGCAAGATTTTGCCCCTGGACAATGAATATTTGTTTCCAAAGTAATTTTCCGCTGAAAACAAATCTGGGCTCAGAATTGCTCTATAATATCAGATTCTTGAGATATTCTAACCTAAGATTGCAAAAAAACACTGATTTTTGACATATTTGAGGGTTATGTAGAACCGCGTTTTTTTTTTCTCAAAAAACTGTGTATGGGATCTTAAAGTACAAGTCTTCGTTTTTCAAATGCCGTCGAGTTTGCTCAAATATCTTTTTTTTTTCGCAGATACCCCATCTTGAAATTTTCATGTTGGTGATTTTCACTATACCTGAAAACTCATTAGGGACACGTGCACATCAAAAGATTGTTTGTTATTAAGAAACGTAAAAAAAGAATTAAAAATAGTTAACGTCAAATTTTTTCGAAGAAAATTCAATATGGCCGACCCGCGTTGACTAAAGTTACAATAGCGTCTATGGAACTTTCATGATCTTTTTTTATGAAAGAATGGTGTCTTTATTTAGATTCTTTTGTGTACTAGAAATTTATAGTAACATAAAAAATAAAAATAAATACTAATAACAGTTATATTCCTTATGGCGGAAGCAATATGGCCACGAAAATGCGAAATTACGATCAAATAAATGAGTATTCGATTGACCATTCTTTTTTAAGTTTTCGAATTTGTCAAATTTGATGTTATATTTTCATTTCCTTCAATGGAAAATTCGATATGGTGATCATGAAAATTTGGAAAATAAATAGGATTTTTGAGATATTCTAACCTAAAAGTGCAAAAACTTGTCATTGATTTTTAAATATTTTTTAGGTTTCTTAATAAAAAAAACAATGTTTTGATATACACGTCCCTAATGGGTTTTCAGGTATATTCAGGTATATAAAAATCACAAACATGAAAATTTCAAAATGAGATATCTCGGCCAAAAAAAAATATTTGAGCAAACTGAACGGCATTTGAAAGAGGAAAACTTGTACTATGATGTCGATCCACATTTTTTTTTGAAAAAAAAAATCGCGGTGCTACATAACCTCAAATATGTCGGAAAAATAGTATTTTTTGACATATTTTTTATTAGGTTAAAATATCTCAAAAACCTGACGTGATACAGTAATTCTGAGCCCGGATTTGTTTTCAGCGGAAAAGTTACTTTGGAAACAACTGTTCATTGTCCAGGGGCACAAAATTTTTAAAATTTTGCTGGGTTACTGCAGTATTACTGATTAGTAATACTACTATCAATAGATTTATTGATTACACAAGTTTACAAAAAAAATCAAAATTGAAATTTAACAAAATGAGACCTGTCAAAAGGCTGTCAAAATTCACGAACAGTGGAAAAAGTCGATATTTTAGTATGTAAGTAGTAAGTATTCGAAGTGCATATTATAAAGTTTTTGGGGCTGAATGACGAATATGACGTCAAAATTGAATTTAACTTGGACTTTTTAAGTCTTAATTTTGATAGCTCGTTGACAGTTGTCATTATGTCAAAATTCCATTTTGACGTCAGATTCGTGATCAATGACCCCGAAAACTTATAAATCTGTACCAAATATAGACATTTTATTTTTTCAGGAAGTTTAACAGATTATTGACAGATATCATGTCAAATTTCAATTTGACATGACCTCGAAATCCCCAAAATATTGATTTAAAAAATGTTATTGAAGATTGCACATCAAGGGCGAATAGTGAAAAAAAATGATTATGAAATAAAATTTTATCACGTCAAATTATATAAGAATGATGGAATCTTCACTATAGGACTCAAAGGTTTACAAATATTTTTGTAAACCTGTGTAATTAAAAAATATCTAAACGTAACTTTTCTATTATCTAAGTAGCCAAATAAGTTATTTTTGCTAAAAAAACGTAAAAAAAACTAACAACTGGATTAAACTTCCAATGCCTAAGTCGCTAAAACTTATAAAACAAGCAATAGAAAGTGATAAAATTTATACTTACGCAGCTTCAGTTTGGTATATGAAGTACACCATAAAACATATGAGAAAAATTAGTCTGCAGTTGAACATTTTGGATTTTACTGTTCTTATGAAAGTAATGATTACTATACGAGTACTAAATACTCTAATACCTAACGAGTGCAGTTATTCTTTGCTTTTCTATCTTCAAAGGAAGTGGTTCCCCGAGTCCGCTGTTATCTTATTTACGACCAGGAAAAACATTCGCATTTAAAAATAAATTTCGCGGATTATCAAAAAGAACTACATTGTAAGTAGAGTAAAAAGAAAGTGTGTATTGTATTTTTACAAATACAAGATTATGAAAATAAAATAAAACACAAATTTTTATAATATGATAATAGTTTGAATATAAAATAAAAAATAATTAGTTCATATTTTTTATGAAAATAGGTATGTACAGGGTTTACCCTTATAATTTGTCAGCCCTCTACTATTAAAAGTTTGTAATTTAAAAGTATTTTTTGACATAGAAAAAAATAAGACAGAGGATGTACGATTTTCCCTGGAAAATTGTAACATAACCAAAAAAAAAAGATCGCAAAATCAAAAAAAAGGTTAAATCATGTTTTTTTTTTAAATGTGGTGACTCATAAGGAGTATTTTAGTAATTGAGTACTCCTGCAAACGCCTAAAAAACTACCATTTGCTGACAAAGTGAATTCATCGGTGATTTCGAAGATCTATTTTATAATGGCAGGACCGTAATGTGTAGAGTCTGTAAGGAAAAACTGCTGTGTAAGGAAAAACAACTGTACGCAGTGACTTACTAAAGGGGATTAAAAAATCCAATAAAAAAATACATGCTGTGGTTATATATTGACAAGATATTTCCAGCAAATAAAAGCTGTTAGTTTACATTCTGGGAACTGGACATACAACGTAATACCAGATATTTATTTCTCTATCCAAAAGAAAAAGATTTAGATCAACTTGCATATAATAAAAGTTGCTTAGTTTAGTCTAGAGTTTTTTCGATAAAAACTCTGAAATGTGGCTATCATTTTTGAATATACGAGGTGTGGCTATTAAATAACCGAACTGCTGTCATAACACTTTTATTCGTTACCAATTACAGCAGCAACTTTTTCGCCTTCGATGTACTCCTTTGGCGATCCCTACACCGCTCCATACGCCTTTTTCATTGTTGAAAGCAGTGCTGGAAGTCCGCTTCTGTTAGCTGGTTCAGAACCTCCGTCGCTTTTGCTTTAACCGCTTCCACACTTTCGAATCTTGTCCCATTCAGTGTGACCGTGTCTAACAAGCATAGATCAGTGTCAATGTTGTTTAGAATGTCAGCGCAAATGTTCATTCTTGATTCCTTTTGCTCGGAAGTGAGGAGTGTGAAGTGAACTTTGCACATGTTGAATGATTCTTGCAAAATCTGGGGAACGTTCTTTGTCAATTCCTGTTATTTCAGCAAGCCCTCGGATGCTTAGACGACGATCTTCGCGGATTAATTTACCAATTTTCTCAATATTTTCTTCCGTTTTTGACATGAAGGCTGTCAGGGGCGCGGATTGTCTTCGGCCGTTTCACGCCCCTCTTTCAACCCTTTAAACCATTTAAAAACTTGCGTGCGGGATAAACATTCATTCACGTACACTACTTTTTACATTGCATAAGCTTATGTAAAAAGTTTTCCCTAGTTTAACGAGAAACTTGAGATTAACCCGTTACTCCATCTGAACACTTAACATTTTTTCGACGCGTCACTGGCGTGTAGACTAATTCAAACGAGTGCTACAGCCAAACTGAGCAACCCACTGGCTTGTCCAGCATGCTCAGGGTGGGGAAAGTAACACCAGGCGCAGTTCTGTTCAAACTTGTTACTACACGCTCGCAACGCGCTGGTAGCATCATCAGTTCGATTATTTAATGGCCACACTTCGTATTTGGGATGCGGCTTTAGACCTACAATTGTCATTTATTAGTACTCCCGAATTTTAAGGTTTTCTAGCGGCTAAACGAAGCAACTTCAGCTATACGCAAGTTTTACTACAATAAAACTTGCTTAAAATTTTTTACTATAGTATAGGGTATACTACAGTAAAAATGACATCATATTTTGTTTTACATTTTGAAAAATTGATATTAATCTTGGCTTTTTATAACTTGGTAGGGGTGGATTTTAGGACAACTCTGTGGGAAAAAAGTCTTAATTTTTAATGTGAGATTGTTACCTGAAGTATGATACGCACTGTATATGTTATATGTTGATGTAAAATCTTATTAAAGCCTTATTGTCTACTTTATTTGCTTTTGGATATTAATATTGTATTTAAAGAAAACAATAATTTTTCAGAAAAATATGCATGTTTCACAACAAAGACGACGTCCGTCTTTCGGTTTTCCTATATTTTCAACTTTATCTCGATATTTTTGTACTTAAATGTAAATATTTTAGTATCACTTAAAATACAATTAGATCATAATTAAGCGTGGACTTTTTGATAACCTTTGTGATTTATTTTAAATGCGGAATAGTTTCTCTTGGTCGTAAATATGTAAGATAACCCCAGGGAATCGGGGAAGCACTTTGTTTGCAACTACAAAAGCGAAGAATAAATGCAGTTGTTAGGTATTAGTGCCTTTAGTATTTGTATGATAATCATCACTATCTTAACAGGGGTAAAATTCACAATGTTTAGCTGCAGATTAATATTTCTCACATGTTTTGTGGTGTATTTCGTATACCAAACTGAAGCGTTGTAAGTATAAACTTTCTTTTTATTTGCTTACTTTGCGAGTTAATTTTAATTTTAAATTTTTTAAATTATTTTAAATTATTTCCATGAGTCTGATTAAATACGAGTCTAACCTTGATGAGGATTGTGCCAATCAGAAACACCGACTGTTTCAATGCTTGAGCATACGTTGCTACGACCAGTAGTCTTTCTGCATTCCTTCTCGTTAAACGTGAGCAATTTGGCCTGCATATATGGTTGTAGAAGGAAAATGATCGTTCCACATCTACTGAAGTTAAAGGTGCAAATTGAAAATAGTTAAGAGAAAGTGAAGACATATAATCATCTTTCTCAGTCTATTCAGAATTAGTAACGACTGTGTCATTACTGTAGAAATTCAGACAAAATCAGGTAATATGTAAATACACGAACTCACGGGTTAGTCACTCGCTACAAAAAACTATGAATTTTGATTTTACAAATAGAAATTTATTAATTATATTTCGAGTAATATAGGGAAATGTTCAAATCGGTCAAGTAGAAACCAAAATAGTCGGGGGATGTCGGGGGATTGCGCTTGTCCTTGCCTTCAATGCTCTTTTTTTTCCCTTTTTTGTTTAACCTTGCCTTCAATGACCTTTTTTTTGCTTTTTTTATTCAACCTGCATTGGACGCCCCCCCGCCCCCAAAGAAAAATACTGGCTACGCCCTTGCGCACAATGCGTCAACAGTGTGTCGTATTCAAATTTGCCAAGAGTACTACTTACTGCGAAAATACGTGAATCTATTTGTCTTTAATTTAGCTATAGCCCTTGCTCTTTGCGCTTCACTAAAATGCCTTGGCATGTTTAAAGTTACGATGTATGACATTATTGTCAATTATTAATATTTTTATATTTCATTACCGTCGACATAGAACGGCGATTATATATTTGACACGTCATTGCATTTACGGCGACTATGATATAAAGTTTAAATTACACCATACAATTTTGTCGTTCACATTTGGATGGCGCCAACTGTACATAAGCATTACATTTTTAATTTTTTTTTTAAATATTCCTTACGTTTCCATTCCTTACGTTTCCATACGTTTAAAATTTGCCATGAACGCTCATTCTTAGGATTTAAATAATCAGCTAGCTCATTCTTATCTAACTCACTGAAAACTGAAAGGTAGTTAACCTGAAACTTGATTCGTTTTTGGGCCATAATTTTAGACCAGACAAAATATCTGAAATCTAGTTACACCACATTAAAAATAAATAAGTAATAAAAAGAATCTTATTCTTGTTCAACGTTCGAAAAGTTAACAGTTTTCATGAAAATTGCAATTAAAGATATTGGCATTATTATTTTATGGCGGTTTAGTTTTTAGATAAAAGGTGGTTACGAAAAACAAAAGATTATCTCTGATTAATTAATGGATGGAAGACGTTAATGTGACAGAAAAAGTAAAAAAAAAATAGCAGCGGCTTCTTTAAAAAAAAACATAGTTTCCTTTAAAAAATAGGCTGGGAGGCTACTCTTCCCTTTAAAGCAAATTCTGTTTTTTTTTTAAAACCGCTGATAATTTATTACTTTTTCTGTCACATTGACATCTACCGTCCATGAATTAATCAGAGATAAACTTTGTTTTCTGTAGCCACCTTTTATCGAAAAATTAAACGGCCATAAAATAATAAAACCAATATTTTTAATTGCAATTTTTACGAAAAACGGTTAACTTCGAACTTTGAACAAGAAAAATATTCTTTTTATTTTTAATTGGTATTCAATATGGTGTAACTAGATTTAAGATATTTTGTCTGGTCTAAGAATTATGGCCCAAAAAACGAATCAAGTTTCAGGTTAACTACCCTTCAGTTTTAAGTGAGATAGATAATAATCTTGCCGAGTATTTGCATCCTAAGAGTGAGCATTCATGCCAAAATTTAAAAGTTTATCTGTACACATGACATGAAATATTTTATAAAAATAAATTAAAAATGGAAATTTTGAAGGACTGTAGCTCCGCAGAGATGCTTAATTGCATATAAGCAAATTGTGTTAAATCGACATTATTTTGATTCAGGAACACGCTGTTAAATTTATGACATACCTTTTAGGAACACCCTCTATATGTACAGTGTGAAACAGCCAAATGGAATAAATTCAGTAGCTCCATTATTATGCATTTTCTTAGAAAATCCTGAGACACGTCAATTTCTAATTCTAAAATGACATCTTGCGACGTAAAAATGTCATCCCTAAATTCAACCCCTTCAGGTGGCAGGTACAACCCCTAAATTTTCAAAATTTAAGTAGGGGCTTGTGATACTTCATTTGAAAGGTCTTTTTCATTCTATATTCAAAACTGCTACGGTTTTAAATTTTATTTCAGAAATTAACAAGAAAAAAGATAAGTTTCTCCAGCGTAGGAAATTCGTTACATTAAAAATAAAACTTTTATAAGTAACATTATTTGTCAAGTTTAGGTTTTGAAATGTTAATTATAACAATAAATAAATGTCTGTAATTGCCGACATTTCCTACTATAAGGTAAAAACTTACTTAATAAAACTTACTTAATAAAATAACTTACTAAGAAAATCCACATACGTCGAGTCGTCAAACAGCTTCAGCATTAAATTTTAGCCATTCCTCGATTCTCCGCATATTGACAGAAAATCAGATGCACCCATATAAACTGGTATCAAGTAATGAACTCGCGGAAGACGATTTTGATAGACGAATTCTCTTTTGTGAACAAATGATGCAAATGACAGATGACAATACTTTACAAATAGAAAATGTTTTATTTTCGGATGAATCTACATTTACACTTCACGGCCATGTTAATCATCAAAACTGTCGTTACTGGTCGAGAGAAAATCCTCACTGGATGAGGGAACTACGCACGCAAAACCGTGAGAAAGTTAATGCTTGGGCAGGAATAATTGGAGAAAATATCATTGGTCCCTTCTTCATTGATGGCACTTTGAATGGAGAAACTTATCTATAGCTGCTTCAAAATAATGTTGTACCGACGATGGTAAACTTGTATCCAGCTGAAGGAAACCCACAACTTCCAGGTAATGCAATATGGTTCCAGCACAATACGAAATCAATGTCCGGTAATATCTCCACCCAATCTTTCCAAATCGCTGGATAGGAGACATGGTTCTGTAGAATGTGTGGCCTGCACGATCACCTGATCTCACGCCGTTAGACTTCTTCCTATGGGGATATGTAAAAAGTATGGTCTACAAAACCGAACCCGACGATTTAGCACTTAAGAAGAAGAATGACACTTGCAATTAGGTCGATTACCCCGCAGATGTTAACTAACGTTAAAAGACATTTCTATTTACGTCTAGGATGCTGCCAAGATGCTGGAGGCATGCATTTTGAACATCTGCTGCATTAATAATGATTTGTTTTTTATTTTAATAATGAATTTCCTACGCTGGAGAAACTCTTTTTTCTTTTTTAAGTTCTGCAATAAAATTTAAAACCAGAGCAGTTTTGAATAGAGAATGAAAAGACCTTTCAAATGAGGTATCACAAGCTCCTACTGTCATCCGAAGGGGTTGAATTTAGGGATGACATTTTTACGTTGCAAGATGTCATTTTAGAATTAGAAATTGATGTGTCTCAGGATGTTCAAAAAAAATGCATAATAATGGAGCTACTGAATTTTATCCATTTGACTGTTCCACACTGTACATACTTTCTTCCTAATTATAAGAAGTTATTGAAATGGACTTGGGGAAGACCCTTTTTATTCTCAACTTTTTAACGTTTACCATTGTGAAATAAACGCATGAGTGTCAGCAGCTGTTACAGCAATAATAAGAAAATTGTTAAATATTAGTGTAATGTGTAATGATTTTCTTTGTATGCGTTTTGGTACGTGATATATTCATGTACCAGTAGGACATATAAAATTTATGTATGCAGTATAGAAGTATACGATATACGTTCGAGGAAAAAAATAGCATAACACCTGTAACATAATGTAATCGACACAGTCGCGTAAAATTGCATATTCCTTGTTTTTTTTCTGAATTAGGTGAAT